>WFAB01002285.1:0-47107 GCA_018977245.1 Lethenteron camtschaticum
GTGGGTGAGTGAATGGGTGAGTGGGTGAGAGATTGAGTGAGTGGGTGGGTGAGTGAATGGGTGAGTGGGTGAGTGAATGGGTGAGTGGGTGAGTGGGTGAGTGAGTGGGTGAGTGAATGGGTGAGTGGGTGAGTGGTGGGTGAGTGAATGGGTGGTGGGTGAGTGAATGGGTGAGTGGTGAGTGAATGGGTGAGGGGTGAGTGAGTGGGTGAGTGAATGGGTGAGTGGGTGAGTGAATGGGTGAGTGGGTGGGTGAGAGATTGAGTGTTGGGTGAGAGATTGAGTGAGTGATTAGGTGAGAGAGTGAGTGAGTGGGTGGGTGAGTGGGTGAAAGATTGAGTGAGTGGGTGAGTGGGTGAGTGAGTGGGTGGGGAGTGGGTGAGTGAATGGTGGGTGAGTGTGAGTGAGTGGGTGAGTGGGTTAGAGATTAGCGAGTGGGTGAGTGGGTGAGAGATTGAGTGAGTGGGTGAGAGTAGTGAGTCGGTGTGAGTGAATAAGTGGGTGTGAGATTGAGTGCGTTAGAGCTTGAGTGAGTGTGCAGAGTGAGTCAGTGAGTGTGATAGAATGATACAGTGAGTTAGTGAGAGAGACAGTGAGTGAGAGACAGTGAGTAGTGAGAGACAGTGAGTGAGAGAGAGTGAGTGAGAGACAGTGACTTAGTGAGAGCAGTGAGTTAGTGATAGACATGAGTTAGTGAGAAAGAGAGAGTGTGGCAGAGTGAGTGTGTGGCAGAGTGAGAGTGTGCAGTTCGTGTTTTGTCGAGAAAGTGTGGCGAGTGTGTGTGCGTTGTGTAGCTGTGTGTACATCGTGGACGTAGTGTTTGTAGTCTCTAATTAGTCAAAATTACGCTACAGAATTAAACATTTGCCCCCTTGCTTTGTGCTCTTTGATGTCGCCATTCCTGCGACGAGGACAGAAGGGAGGCCTGGCCGTTAGGCTGCCATACACCTCGGCCTCAGGCTTCATATTCATTCTGTTTTATTTTTAAATTCTTTATATTAAGTTCACTTGCTTGCTTGCGCGCTTACGACCGTGCAAATCTTTCGGTCGATTTTTTGAACCCACTTCCCGTGATCCAATCGAGCTGACATTTTGCACACAGACTCGTTGTGCGTGACATTTTATTTTCGTTACATTTTTTTCCCAAAATGTTACACTTTTTAGGTAAAAAAAAAGTATATTTAATTACCAATTGCTTAATGGTGCAATGCAATCATCTGACCCATAGGTGGCAGCCATCTCAAGCCAGAGGACGAGAGGACTCTCGCCGTCCGTTTCAAAGACCAATGTGGGCTGGGTTGTGGCCCATTGAACACGCATATAAAGAATTTATAGTGAAAAACTTTGTTTTTACGGGTTCATTTTTGTATAATTTGAATTATGAACTTGTATTTCATTCATTAAATTGCAAGCGTATAAACACCATCTTATTGTTTATTTACTATTAAATTCATGGTTTTCTTAATCTATGTAGTTATGTTTAAGTGAGTGAGGTGGTAGTACTAAGTGTGAATTTGAGTTACATGTAAATTATTGTGCAATGGATTTGTCTGTGTGCACCTAGCCTGGCACGGGTAATATGGACTTTGTTATTATTAAGTCGTTAAGAGATTGTTTATTTGTGTGTCTGTTATGTTTGTGTCAGTTTACATATCTATGTGTGTAGCTGTCTGTGTTAATTTATGATGGGTGGTGGTGATGATGGGTGGTGATGATAATGGTTGGTGCTGATGATGATGGGTGGTGCTGATGATGGGTAAAGATGACAATCGGTGCTGATGATGATGGGTTATGATGATAATCTGTGATGAGGGTTGGTGTGATGGGTGCCGATGGTGATGGGTGCCGATGGTGATGGGTGTTGGTGATGATGGGTCATGGTGTTGATAGGTGGTTGATGATAATGGGTGTTTATAATGGTGATGGATAGTGATTTTGATGGTTGGTGATGATGATGATGGCTGGAGAGTTAAAGTATTGAGTACTTTTGTTAACTCTTGAAGTCCTGGAATGTGCATGTTTGTGTCTGTTAGATCAATCAATGAGGTACAAGTTATTATTTGCGTGATTTCCAGTGCTCCAAGCTAGAGTGATGTTGTGAATGCTCTTTAATGTGTTCGGAAAAAAGTCTTCCATTAAAGTTCTAGAAGTGTTCACTTATTTCAGGATGACAATTTTATATTTCGATAGATGCGATGCTTCGTCTGGTGGTTGTATCATCAGTACTGTTAAATGTGTGGTGTTTATGGTAGAATGTGCCATGTGTTGTGATCTTCTCACAGCTACTTGCGTGTTGAAGTTCATTCTAGACTTCGTCACGTTAAAGTGGTGCCTTGTAGTCATATCGGATTACTTGTTGATGTGGTGTGAAGCGCAGTGGTTGTGAGGTGGTCCAATTCCTGAATTTACTCTCGTGGCTAAGTGGTCTTGTTGAGCTAAAGTTGGAGAATAACTGTGATCATAACTTTATTTTAATTGTTTAATAAAAACTACTGCAGATTATAGATTTCAGGATGTACGTGGATTTCAGGTTCGTTGTTCCTGTGTTTGATGCCTTTGACTTCAATAGATAAGGATGTCAATGGGAACGATGAATCCACATTTGCGTGTTTGGTTTTGAGAAGATTTTAAACTATTATATTCCTGAAAATAAAATAATCTGTCTCGTTCCTTAACTGTTTGACCAAACGAATATTAATAAAGATTTCGATACGAGTTTTAACGTAAATATCTTTGCAGATTAATAAAAACCTGATTTGTTTTTAAAGATCACTGATCGTACGTTATTGCTACCATATCTTTCCTTAAAAAAACACGGACGAGTAGACATACACACACGAGTGTGCATCCAAGCACCACTATATATATACAGCAGTGTGCATCCACACACGAGTGTGCATATACAAAGGTGTACATACAGACATACAATGCAGTGTACATACACACGCGATTGTGTATGCATAGCAATATTAACGTTCATTTTTTGCAGATGACTACAATTTTTATTTCTTAAAGTTATCTGAGCGTTCGTTATCTGTACAATGCTTCCAACAAACACCTGTACACACACGAGTCAAAGACAAGTGTACATACACAGCAGTGTAAATACACACGCTTACAAGCGATAACATTTCAATTTTCATTAAAAGTGTATGACAGCAATCGTAATAATTTTCGTGGATTAAATTAAACAAATCACCTTGATGTTCTGACGCGCTCATCAACACAAGTACTTAGATATTTTTTTTATATAAAAACAAAGTCAGTACGGTATACATTTGCACCTCTTAGTCCAAATCCAACTGGACATCACCATTTTGATACTTCGATGTTAAATCCTCAAAACTTGCATCATTTTAGAGGACATTGTCGGGTGAATATTAGCAAATTAACACAAAGCACGGAATTATGCATGGAGATGAAAATCTTTATTTAAACGGAAGCATACAATTATGCAGTGAGATATGTATATGTATTAAGGTTAAATTATAATGGCAAGATTAGCTAAGCTATGTTGCTATATATGCGGATTGTTAATGTACAAATTAACAATTGAATGCAAAGTCCATGATAGGCCAAGACGAGAACAAAGGATTTGGATGCAGAGGGGTGTTATAAGGGGCTTAAAATCAGACCTCAAGACCATTTCGAGAGGGATTTCACTGAGGATAGACGCTCGACTCCTCGCTCTGCAGATTACCCTGTGATCATAACTTTGCTCAAAAACAAAATCATTTTCCTCATTGTTTAATAAAAACTACTGCAGATAATCGGTTTCAGGATGTACGTGGATTTCACTTTCGTTGTTCCTGTGTTTGATGGCTTTCACTTCAGGATGAATAGCTTCAATCGATAAGGATGTCAATGAAGAATGACAAATCGACCTTTACTTGTTTAATTGAGAGTATTTTTTAACTATTAAATTCCTTAAAGTAAAATAATTTGTCTCGTTCCAGATCTGAGTTTCAGCTATATTTGTTTAAATGGGGGTCTCAATTCTAGATTTGAAGCTTTCGTGACTGCAAGGATTGATACTCTTAGCTTTTTTCGGGAAAGTCACGTCGGTAAAAAAATAAAATTTAAATTAATAAAAGTAAAATAAAAATCACGACGTTTCAGAGGCAACACAAGCTTCCGTCTTCAGGTGGAACCGTCACAGCACGCTTGCTTTATCAAGTAAAAGTCATTTACTTAATACAGAAAGCGTGACTTTACCGAAAAAAACCTAAGAGTATGGGGGTCTCAAGTTTATGGAATTGATGATTTCAACATGCTTACAAAAATATGATGCGTAAAGTTTTACTGCCATGTGATGAATATTTCTCAATAGCAGGTCCTGTTGTGTGGTAAGAGGTAATGACAGGGACCTCAGAATTAGTTCTGTGAATCTTCCTGTGCTTCGTTCTCTAATTCATTACTCGTGCTTTGAATGCATTTTCTGTTCTCCATAGACCGGGAGTCGTGGCGCCAGTCGACCACGTGGGGGGACATTATGGATGAAGTGGACCCTTTCCCAGGCCAAAGCTACGAGCATCGCTCCCCAAAGGTGGGTATGGGATCTATGGGGGTCAAACACACCACATTCACTCCACACTAGCACACCATTGCACCAAAACATCACCACACCATCTCTCCACGTCACCTTTCTCATCACACCACCACCAACTCAATAGACCATCATAGAGCCTCATAATGCCAGGGGTCGGCAACCAAAATAACAAGAAGAGCCATTTCTTCCAATTCGGTACAAAATTCAGTATTTCAAGAGCCGCAATGCATCTGAGTACATACTGTACATACGTACATATCGTCAAGAAGCAGCCCGTAAAGAGCCGCATGCAGCTCCGGAGCCGTAGGTTGCCGACCCCTGGTCTATACCATCACCAGACACCATCTCTCCAGAACATTCCACAATTTCACCTCCATATCACAACACCATCACCCGACACCATCACTCCATCTCTCCACCATCACGTGCTGCCATATCCCACTCGTGCAAGCACTTTAAGTTGCCATTTATTTTGCCAATGAAGACAATATCATGCAATCTCATGAATTCCGTCTGTGAGCTGATTGAAAGTTGCCATTCCAGTTGCCTACTATCGATGCTGCAGTAAAATTTGTCCAGATTATGGGCTTCCAGATCTTTACAATCGAACATTGTGGACATTTTTTTGCCCGTAATGATTGTTGCCAACAATGGCCATGAACTCGTCGCAGACTATCACAGCCTTAAGTACGTTTATGGAACTTGTGAGAATATATGATGTAACATGTATTTTTTATAACATTAGGTGGTGTATATTCACGTGTTCTAGCATGTTTGCATGAGTAAATGTTCATGTTTGCATTCGTACATAGATGTGCGAGTATGCATTTTTGTTCGTGTACCTGCCCGTCCATGTTTGCGTGCCTGGGAGTATGAATTTTGTCCTGCGTGTGCATGTCTGAACGGTCCTGTGCTTTTCGTCGCGTGAACAGAGCAGCATTGGGGAGGTGAAGAACTTCAGCGGGGTGAAGCATCTCCAGAGAACAAGCACCTTGCGAAGGAGAAACGCACCATGGAAGAGGACTGCCTCATTGAGATGAAGCGCCTTGCCAGGGTGACGCACATCCCAGAGGAGAAATGCCTTCAGACAATCTCCTCAAGAACCCCTCATGGAGAAGCGCTTCATGGAGGAGAAGCGCTCCATGGAGAAGCGGCTCCGTGAGGTGAAGCGTCTCAAGAAGAAGCATCTGGAAGGGAAGCATCTCGCCAGGGTAAATTAACTTGCTGAGGTGAAGCGCCTCGCCATTGTGAAGTGTGTCGATGAGGAGAAGTGCCTCATAGAAGTGAAGCACCTCATGGAGGAGAAGCGCCTCAGAGGAGAACCGGGTGGAGGAAGAGAATCGCCTCTTTGAGAAGCAAGAGAAGAAGCAGCGTCTTGAGAGAGGCGCCTTTGCAAGGTGAAGCTTGTCAAGGAGAAACGTCTCATGCAGGAGAAGCGCCTCGTTGAGGTGAAACGTCAAGAGGAGGAGCACTTGATGGAGAAGCGCCTCGTGGAGCAAAAGCGCCTCATGGAGGAAAAGCGCCTCGTGGAGGAGCAGCGCCTCGCCAAGATCGAGCAACACTGGCTCCAGACCGCTACCACCAGCAGCACCACCACCTCCGCCGCCACAACCACCGCCACCACGCCACTCCTGTGCAGGGCCCGATTACTCAGAGCTTTGGAGAAGAGGGCTTCCAAGAAGAGAAAGTAAACTCTGGAGCGCCTGAGCAACGGTAAACTACTCTTGCATGTGTCCTGTGTGTGTTTATTTGTATTTATTATCATGCTTGTTTACGCAGGATGAGCCTCACTAAACCTCAAGACTTTTTTCAGGAGGGTCCTGTCAAGTTTGCTCACAGTTGGTAACAAAGTTGCTGCTGTTCATGATCCAAATTGAGCGATTTGCATTGTGTGGGTTCAGTTACAGGGAGAATGCTGCAGAATCCTCCCAGAACAGGGGGCAGCACATTCCACACAGATAACGTGGCCCAACGTGGAAATCAAACCCAGCTCCCTTCTGCTGCTGAGGCACAGGTGCTCCAGCCCTGCCGCACTCACAAAATACACAGACACTGCAAACCCCACGTGTACATTGCGCTATACTGTGGACAGATTTACTTTCCATAATTGGTTTCTGGGTGAGAACAGATAATGATGCGGCCATATTTCACCATTTAACCTCCATCCACCGTGATAATTGCCTGTTTCCAGGCCAGCTGACAAGTTGCCTTGTAATGCACAGAGACAGCTACCACTGGGAGGGGTGTCCAATTTCAAATGCGTTGAGATGAGAGATGCGAGATGTGAGTGGCTCATTGCGCTCAATGCACTCTGAGATGCCTTCGACGTCAAGGGAGGCGGCTCTGTCGACCTCAAATCACTGTTGGATAGTTGATCGAAATCGTGGATCGGTTGAAGCAGCCAAAGGGTCGCGCACTCATCGCTCACCACTTACAGTTCAGATCTTGCTTCCCGCCCTGGCTATTACTGCCGCTGCATTAACCACAAAGATACACACCCATTCCGTCACAGTGGACGTTCAGGATCTCCACCGATGTCATTTTAAATGCGTAGACCATTATGTCCAAGGGATCACTTAGAATACACATAAAAGAAAATGTCACTACAAATGATTCAGCTAAATTGACACAGCAAGGCCACCCACTACAACAGTCTGTGTGAGACACAGCTGAATCAATCTCAAGGATAGCCTTGCCCCATGAGAATGACAGTGCCAATGCTAAGCACACTCACTGGCCATGTCGTTATTGCTGTTTGTATTAAGTTTGAATTAATCCCACGCATTACACCCACGGACCATGGGAGATGGCGATGTCTGCCGTAGCAGGAAAGTGGAACGGTGTCGTGTTTGTCTCTTCACAGATCTGAGCCAAAGCAGCCCTCCTCCTCACTCCTCCAGGCCTTTGAAGCGAAGTCAGAGGTTGTGCAGAAGGAGACGAAGGAAGAGTGAAGGAGATGAGATGAAGTAGAGAGAGAGAGAGAGAAGGCAAAGGAGGACGAGATTGTGATGGCGACAATGGAGAGTACGGAGGGAGAGGATAAAGACAATATGGAGATGGAGGAAAGGCGACAACAAAGGATGAACAGATGGTCGTGGTGGAGGAGATGGAGACTACGGACAAAGCGGAAACAATGGTGGTGGAGGAGGAAGNAAAGGGTAGAGGAGATGGTGGTGCAAGAGGGTGAGGAGATGAAGGAGGAAGAGATGGTGCGAGTGAGAGAGAAGATGGAGAAGACAGAGGTGGCACAGGAAGAGAAGGAGGTAGAGGAGAAGATGGCGGTGGAGGATGAAGAAGAGGGGATGGAGGAGGATGAGACAGAGGAGAAGATGGAGGAGGTGCAGGTGGAGATGCACGAAAAGAAGAGGAAGCGAGGGGCCTCGCTCGCATGGCGAGAGCGTTCACCTCACTCCTCCGCCAATGCTACTTTGTGGAGGCAGGTCACCGCCCAGTAGGGGTGGTGGTCGTGGATCGGTGCCAACCGTGACTGCTATCACCACACTACCCACGGTGCCACTGGGACCACAGCTGGGAATGAAACTGAGCAGCAGATGCCAGCACTGCAGCGGAGAATGACTGCTGCCAGGAGACCTCACATCACACACACACATGGGCTATTCCATTAGCATAGCCGGCCCCACACTGGGCCCCTTCCATGCTGGTTTTCATCCAGGCGGTCCTCATGCGATGACCTTGCCATGGTTTCCAGGACATGTAAGGGGCAGCTGACCCAGGGTGAGAGAGCTGGAGGGGTCTGGTGCAGACAATGAACAAAACCTGCACGTGCCAAGACTTAAGGCCACCCGGTTAAGAATTAGGATCTGCCACAGCAGTTGAAACAAGTGTAAAAATAGGTGCGCCACAATCGAGCGGCAAGTTGCGTTTGGTGGATTAAAGAGAAAGCAAATGCAGGACTTTGCCACTGCTCCACAATCCCAATTGCTTTGGAAAAATATTCAAAGAATGCTGCTGCTCACTAAACAGGTTGCTGCTTATGTCTTTAACGTGGGGGTGTTTAGAGGTGGCCCATGAACCTTGTGGTCATAGCACTGAATTGGCACCACGGAGTACCTGGGAAAGAATCCAGGCAGTCACCTGTGATCAAAGCAAATTCTTAAGTCTAGCGATGCAATGGTCTCAGCCCAGTCATCATTCACTGCACAACATCAACTATCACATGGCTGCAATGTGGTTCTCCATGTACTTAGGATAAATTCCAGCTGTAAGAAGTAACAACATTGTTGTGACCAACGTTGCTCTTAAATAAAGAGCAGGTGGGAAAGTCCTGCCCTTTACAATGTGGACCAGACAGCACTTGAAGGGTACTCAGAAGTAGCTACGTGATATTAGTTTCAGTGTGCCATTCTCGAGCACAAGGCTTGCATCATCATCACCACCCATAAACATTGCCAGCCATCTAACACACCCACACACTCACCATAATACTCACACACCCACACACTCACCATAATACTCACAAACCCACACTCACCATGATACTCACACACCCACACTCACCATGACACTCACACACCCCTACCATCCTACTCTCACACGTCATGAAAGTCACACACGCACCATTACTCACACACAAACCTACAAACTCACAACGACAACAGCCGTAATTTGCCACGGCATGATGGTGATATAATCACAACAACCCAGGTGCCATGGGTTGACTACTGTGCCATGCTAGGTGCAGGATGAGGTCACGGGACAGAGCCAGGTGTCATGGGTTGACTGCTGTGCCAGGCTAGGTGCAGGAGGAGGTCATGGGACAGATACTGATGCTGTGGGTTGACTGCTGTGCGACAATCCCACTTGGGCGCCAGCCAAGGCCAAAGGTCGGAGTGCAGCCAGTAAACTCCTGAACCTGCACCACCTAGAGAGAAGGGGACATGGAGACACGGGAGAGAGGATGGAGACACGGGGAGAGAGAGGAGGGAGACACGGGGAGAGAGAGGAGTGAGACACGGAGAGAGAGAGGAGGAGCCACGGGAGAGANGAGGGAGCCACGGGAGAGAGAGGAGGGAGACACGGGGAGAGAGAGGAGGGAGCCACGGGAGAGAGAGGAGGGAGACACGGGAGAGTGAGGAGGGAGACACGGGGAGAGAGAGGAGGGAGCCACGGGGAGAGAGAGGAGGGAGACACGGGAGAGAGAGGAGGGAGACACGGCACCCTCACTGCCCCTGTCAAATTCGACCGAGGAGTGAGACAGGGATGCCCATTGTCGGGCCAACTTTATGCACTGGCATTAGAGCCTTTCCTGAATCTCATAAGGCGGAGACTCAGCGGCCTGGTGCTCAGGGAACCAAATGTCAGTTTGGTCCTGACGGCATACGCCGATGACATCCTCCTCATCCTTCGTTCCCTGGATGATGTCGCCCTGCTGCACGAGTGTCAGGAGGTCTTTTCGAAGGCCTCCTCATCCAAAATGAACTGGCAAAAGTGCAGCGGCCTGCTGGTTGGAGCGTGGGACATGACCGAGTGTCCGGAGAAGGCAAAAACCATCAATTGGAGCACAACATCGCTGCACCACCTGGGGTCTTCCTGGGACCAGAGGAGGAACCACCGCAAAGGAACTGGGTCGAGCTGGAGGAGAAGGTGAAGGAGCGGCTGGGCACCTGGAGTCGCCTGTGCAAGTTCCTCACCTTCAGGACAAAGACGTTGGTGGTGAACCAGCTGGTGACGTCCATGCTGTGGCACCGACTCTTCTCCCTGCACCCCCCCATGAGCCTCGTCAACGCGCTTCAGAAGCGAGTCCTCGACTTCTTCTGGTCGGGCAGAGGACACCGGGTCGCGGCTGGGATCCTGGCCCTGCCACTGGACGAGGGCGGTCACGGGCTGGTGTGCGTGCGGAGTCAGCTGGCCACCTTCCGACTGCAGGCCGCACAAAAGTTCCTGCACGCCACCACCCCTGCACCAGCCTGGAGCGTCACGGCCTCCTTCCTACTCAAACAGCTGGGGGTCTGCAGTGCTCCAAACAACTATTCTATATGGACCTGCAGGGCCTCCCACTGGGACAGCTGCCACCTTTCTACAGGAGCGTCCTGCAGACGTGGAGCTCCCTCGCCGTCAGGAGGCTGAACCAGCCGCAATCAGCCGAGGATCTGGTCTTCGAACCGATCCTCAGGAACCCGCAGACAAAGCTGCCGTCCACCACCGCCACCCCCGGCATGGAGAGGCGCCTCACCAACGCGCGGCTCACCAGGATGGGAGATCTGGTGGAGCCTGGAACACGGGGCCGGTGGTTCGGACCAGCAGACATGGCCGCAAAGACAGGGCTGCAATCGCTCCGGGTGGCTGCCCGGATCCTGGCCGAAGCCAAGGGGGCCTTCTCAACGGCAGCGGGGAGAACGCCCCCATCGGCGTTGGGGATCACGAGGCCCCTCTCGGTCCCCCTCCACCGGAGCTCTCCGTCGTGCCACTGCGTCGCCAATGCCGACAAGCGAAGGTGGATCACAACCTGTGCCGGCTGGAGGACCTACCAGAGGTGGCCTTCGCAAATGTCAAGAGGAAGGTGCTCTACTCCTACATGGTCCGGTTTCACCAACAGGACACCCTGAGGAGCCATAAGGACCATGCCTGGAGGAAAGCCCTGCCCTGCATCTCTCCGGAGAGGCCTCGCTGGAGGCAACTCTACTCCAGCCCGACGTACAACCGCATCGGCGACCTCAGCTGGAGCATCGCCCACGGCACCGTCACCACCAACGCCTCCCTGGCGCGCTTCACCGACACGCCCCGGAGTGCCGGTTCTGCGGAAAAGTGGAGACGGTGGCGCACCAATACGTGGAGTGCAAGAGCCTGGACTCGCTGTTCAAGGTCCTGAGAAACATCCTCCTAAAGTTCAGCCTCCACTTCTCCCCGACGGTCCTCATTTTTGGATACCGAAAGGGCGACGGACCCCAACATCTCCAGGGGCTGGTCAACGTGCTCGTCGGCTACGCCAAGCTCGCCATATACAGGGTGAGGAAGGTGGCCCTGGAGGGGAAACGTCCGGCCAGCAGCCTGGGCATCTTCCGCGCTCTGGTCGGAGCCAGGGTGTGGCTGGAGTTCCGCCATGCGCGGCTGACCCACGCCGTGCCGGCCTTCAAGGAGCAGTGGGCGATGGAGGAGGCCGTGTGCTCCGTGGCAGATGACGGGGAGCTCTGCATGCTGTTATGAGCTACCCGTCGGAGGCCATAGGACTGCGAGGGGGCGGCGTACATAACGAGAGAGTGAGCGAGAGAATGAGCGAGAGAGAGAGCGAGTGAGAGAGAGAGAGAGCGAGAGAGAGTGAGCGAGAGAGCGAGCGAGCGATGGCTACATAAAGCCCCGTTAAAAAAAAAAATTACGAAATGATGAACGAAACAAAGTGCCGAATACACCGAGCATCTTCTTGTTTCCACTGATCGTAAAAATAAAATAAAAATANAATAAAAATAAAAAAAAGAGAGAGAGGAGGGAGACACGGGGAGAGAGAGGAGGAGACACGGGGAGAGAGAGGAGGGAGACACGGGAGAGAGAGGAGTGAGACACGGGAGAGGAGGGAGCCACGGGGAGAGAGAGGAGGGAGACACGGGAGAGAGAGGAGGGAGCCACGGGAGAGAGAGGAGGGAGACACGGGGAGAGTGAGGAGGGAGACACGGGAGAGAGAGGAGGAGCACGGGAGAGAGAGGAGGGAGACACGGGGAGAGAGAGGAGGGAGACACGGGAGAGAGAGGAGGGAGACAAAGGAGGCACCTGTGGGCCAGGTGCCTCCTTTGTCTCCCCCCCACCACCGCCACTGCTGATGTGTCCACACCGCGCTTGGTTCTCACCTTCTTCTGGCTGAGTGACGTAGAGGAGGCCCAGCCAGCGAGCCGCCACGAGCCACTGACGGTGGCGTGAGCGGGAATCCAAATCAGCCTCTCGCCACCCACAATGCACAGCACCGCTCCACTCGCCCCGGCCTCAGCGGAAGTAGCAGCTGGGGGGGTGAGGGGGTGAGGGAGGACATGGGGGTGGCGCAGGGGGAGTTATGGGGTTGAGGGGTTATTCATAATAAAGGTTAATTTGGGTTAGTCTCCAACACACCGATGTGCTAAAGTAGAAACTAATTGGCACTTTTTGTTCACGCGACAAACTTTATTAATTGGCTGTATCGGTGTGGTGATGGGTTTTAAGACACATTTATATTCACATGATCTTACCGCAAAAAACATTTATTATGGGATTGGAGAAAGTTAGGGGTTCAAAGGGTTAGGGGTTGGATTTAGAGGCATAGGGTTTAGTGGGTTTAGTGGGTGAGGGGTTTAGAGGGTTAAGGGGATTAAAAGGTTAGAGTGTTAAGGTGAAGGGGATTAGAGGGTTATAGTTTTCGGAGTTTTGAGGGTTAGGGGTATAGAGCCTTACGTGTTTATAGGGTTAGGGTTTTAGGAATCTATGGGTCTGTGATTAACACTGAACCCTATGGGAGACCCAATGATTAACACTGAACCCTATGGGAGACCCAGTGATTAACACTGAACCCGATGGGAGCCCAAGTGAGTCACACTGAACTCTATGGGAGACCCATTTATTAACACTCAACCCTATGGGAGACCCAGTGAGCAACATTGAACCCTATGGGAGTCCAATGATTAACACTGAACTCTAAAACCACCCACTCCCGAGTGTAAGTGGGTGAGTATGTGGGTGAGTAGGTGAATGAGTTTCTGATTGAGTGGGTGAGAAAGTGGGCGAGTAGGTGATTTATTCAATGAGTGGATGAGTGGGTGAATGAGTGGTAAGTGAGTAGCTGAGTGAGTTTCTGAGTGGGTTAGTGGGTGAGTGGAGGATGAGTGAGCGAGTGAGTCTCTCGAGTGAATGGGTGAGTGATTGAATTAGATAATGATTGACCGAGTTGCTCAATGAGTGAGTGACTGAAGGAATGAGTGGGGAAACGAGTGAATTGGTGAGGGAGTGGGTGAGTAAATAAGAAAGTGAGCGAGAGAGTAGATGAGTGAGTTTTTGAGCGAGTGGGTCAGTGATTGTAGGAGTTTCTAAGTGAGTGAATGAGTGATTTTCTGAGTGCATGAGTAAGCGAGTTAGTGAGTAAGCGTGGCTGATTGAGTAAATGAGTAGATAGGTTAGTGAGTGAGTGCGGATGAGTAAAGGAGTTTTTGAGTAGGTGATTTGGTGGTTGACTGAGTTTCTGAATCAGTTCGTGGGTTAGTGAGCTTCTTCGTGCGTCTGTGAGCGAGTGAGTCTGTGAGTGAATGGTTAAATGAATGGGTGAGTCAGTGAGTGAATGCTTGGATGAGTGAGTTTCTGAGTCAGTCTGTGAGCGAGTGGGTGAGCGAGTGGGTGAGCGAGTGGGTGAGTGAATGGATGAGTGAGTGGATAAGAAAGTGAGTCCACGAGTGAGAAAGTTGTTGAATGAGTGGGTGAGCGAGTGGGTGAGTAAATGGTGTGAGTGAGTGGAGGAGTGATATTCTGACTTGGTGGTTGAGGGAGTGGTTCTTAAGTGAGTAGAAGAGTGGATGAGTGAGTGGGTGAGTGAGTGATTGATCGATTGTGTGGGTGAGTGAGTAGGTAAGTGAGTTTCTGAATGAGTGGCTAATATACTGGGCGAGTAGGTGAGTGAGTGGGTGAGAGAGAGTCTCCAAGTGGTGGGTGAGTGAGTGGGTTGTTGAATGAGTGAATGGTTGAGTGAGTGGATGAGTGAATGAATGAAATTATTGAGTGGATGAGTTAATGGTTGCGAGTGAGTCGGTGGGTGGATGAATGAGTTTCGGAGTGAGTGGATGAGTGAGCGACTGAGTTTGTGAGTGAGTGAGTTGGTCAGTGAGTGGCTGAGCGAGTGGATGAGTAAGTAGGTCAGTGAATGGGTGTGGATAAGTGAGGTAGTTTTTAAGTAAGTGGGTCGGTGGTTGAGTGAGTTTCTGAATAAGTTAGTGGGTGAGAGCTTGAGTGAGTCTGTGAGTGATTGAGTCTGTGAGCGAGTGAGTCTATGAGTGAGTCTATCAGAGAGGGAGTCTGACCGAGTAGTAAGTGGGTGAATCTGTGCACGCATGGGTAAGTGGGCGAGTGAGTGCACGAGTGAGTGGATGAATTATTTTGTGAGTCAGTTTCTGAGGTGTGAGTGGGTGAGTTTACGAGTGATTCTGTGAGTGGATGCACGAGTGGGTGAGCAAGTGGGTGGGTAAATGGGTGAGCGAGTTCTTGAGTGAATTTCTGAGTGAGCAGCTGAGTATGTGAGGGATTGGGTGAGCGCGTAAGCCTGTGAGTCGTTGAGTGGGTGGGTGCACGAGTGGATGAGTCTGTGCGAGTCTGTGTCTTTGTGTAAGTATATTGTCCGTGTTTCGACGGGTCTTTTTTTTGTTAATTAGTTTCTGTGCGAGTCAATGGGTCTGTGTGAGTCTATGGATCTATGTGTGAGTCTTTGGGTCTCTGTGTGGTACACATGCCTGGCATGTGAGTGGGGGGTACCGTACCCCTGTGCGTATGTGTAGTGGGGGCACCGTAAGCCCGTGTGTATGTGGGTGGGTACCGTAACCCTGTGCGAGGGGATCTCCCGCCCCACCCCCGGGGCAGAGGGAGGATCATGAAGGTGGACCCGGAAGTGCTCGGCTTGGGAGACAAACCATCCTCCTCCTGCTTCTTGTTGTTGTGCTGGGGGGAGGGGTGTGGAGAGGGAGGAAGGGAGGAGGAAAAGAGGAAACTAAACTATTTCAATTTTTCCAGGTAATGCCCATCGAGCTACACAGCTCTTCTTCAGAAGGGAAAATGCCACAAATGATAGGTCAACGAAGTGGCCTATCATCACGTCGACATTTATAGAAACAAACACTCTGAACGTGACCACGGGGAGAGAGAGAGACACGCAAACTCTAAATATACAGGTGTGAGGGTAGGGATCGAACCCACGACCTGTATAACAGGCGAGGTAGTTACGGAGAAAGGAGAGGATAGAGAGGCAGGGAAGGGAGGGAGGTAGAGTGGGTGGGGAGAGTGGGGGAGACAGGGAGAGGGAGGAAGAGAGGGGGGAAATAAGTCAAGCTCAGTATTGCTTGCACTCACCATGATACAATCACCATCAAACTCACACTGTCACATACCATCACTCACATACTCACCATGATACTCACACATCCACATACACTCACCCTCATAAACACACCCCTACCATCCAACTCACAGACACGACATGATAGTCACACACTCAATCACCATTACTCACAAGCACACAACTCACGACAATGGCCGCCATTCGCCACTACGTGGCGGTAATGTCATCACAACAAACCAGGTGCCATGGGTTGACTGCTGTGCCATACTAGGTGCAGGAGGAGGACATGGGACAGACCCAGGTGCCATGGGTTTACTGCTGTGCCAGGCTAGGTGCAGCACGGGACAGATCCTGATACTATGGGTTGACTGCTGTTAGATAATCCCACTCGGGTGACAGCCAAGGTCAAAGGTCAGAGTGCAGCCAGTCAACTCCTGACCCCTGAACCTTCCAGAAAGAAGAGGGGGATGGAGACACGGGGAGAGCGAGCAGAGGTAGGAGGAGAATGTGTGGAGGAAGCGAGAGCTCCTATAGAGATGCAGGAGGTAAAGATGGCCCAGAATCAATGACGACTGCAAGTATGCTGGGAGGCAAGGTCATGTGACCACAGGGGCGGCAGTGCTGGCTGGAGCAATCGTTGTTGGAGCCGCATGGGCAGAGGACACGGAACGCATCCTTCATCCCAGCACCTGCACCAACCACAATCACCACCACAACTAAAACCAAAACAACCATAAAATAACCACAACGATAACCACACCTCCAATTAGCACGGTCGGCTGGGTAGGGTGCCATTGAAGTTCAAAATAATACAACTACCATAACAACCATCATAACCACCTACACCACAACTATGTCCACTACAACCACAACCTACACAATTATAACAAATATAACCACAAACACCACAGCCGCACATATAACCACAACGACACAACCACAATTATAACAACAACCCAAAGCACCACAACCAGAGCCATAACGACCATAACAACCAACATAACCACCTGTAACCTCCACCACAACCACCTATACAACCAAAACTAAAGCCATGATCACAACCACCACCACCATCACAACCACCACACAACCACCNACCACCACCACAACCACCACCATAACCACCACCATAACCAAACCAACCACAACCACACAACCACCACCACCACAACCACCACAACCAAACAACAAAAACATTGACGCAGATACAATACCACTGCATAAAGGGTCTTTATCCCTCTGTGGGTGAGTGACTGAGTGAGTGGAGGCCATTTCTGCCACGACAACAAATCCGCCCCTCCAGAGACACAAACAACTAAATGTAACTCATCCCATCAGCCACAATCTGGCAGTGCCTCTCCTCATCATCATCAGCAGCAGGGCCGTGAACTCAGCAGGCGCCTCCTCTGCCCCCCACCACCGCCGCTGCTGCTGCTGCGTCCACAGCGTGCAAGGTGCTCGCCTTGTTCGGGCTGAGTCGACCTAGAGGAGGCCCAGCCAGCGAGCCGCCGGCGGTGGCCGCGAGCGGGAATCCAAACCGTCCGCTCGCCACCCACAATGCACAGCGCCGCCTCCACTCGCCCCGGCCTCAGCGGAAGTAGCAGCGGGGGGAGGGGCGGGGCGAGGGGGTGAAGGGGCGGGCGAGGGGTTGGGCATGGGGGAGGGGCTCCGGTGGGGGAGGAGCTCCGGTGGGTGGGAGGGCTTAGGTCTGCGACGTCATAGTGGGCGTGGTCACTTGGTACCGCCCCCTCGTGTCTCCCTCAGGCAGTTTGTCCGTTAGAGAGTCGGGGGAGCATCTGGCGAAGGTGAGAAATGGTGTGAGTCTGTGTGTGTGTGAGTCTGTGTGTGTGTGTCTGTGTGTGTGAGTGTGTCTGTGTGTGTGTGTGGTCAGTCTCTGTGTGTGTGTGTGTGTGTGTGTGTCTGTGTCNGTGTGNTGTGTGGTGAGAGTGTGTGTNNGTGTNTGTGTGTGTGTGAGTCTGTATGCGTGTGTCNGTGTGTGTGTGTGTCTGTGTGTGTGAGTCTGTGTGTGTGTGTCTGTGTGTGAGTCTGTGTGTGTGTGTCTGTGTGTGTGTGTGTGTGTGTGTGTGTGTGAGTGCGAGTGCCTGCATGTGTGAGTGTGTGTGTGNGTGTGTGTGAGTGTGTGTGNGTCTGTGTGTGTGTGTGTGAGTCTGTGTGTGTGTGAGTCTGTGTGTGTGAGTCTGTGTGTGTGTGTGTGTGTGTGTGTGTCTGAGTCTGTGTGTGTGTGANNGTGTGTGNGTGTGTGTGAGTCNGTGTGTGTGTGTGAGTCTGTGTGTGTGTGAGTCTGTGTGTGTGTAAACACAAAGGCGGCCGGGCGTGGTGCTGGCCACCCACCCCTCGTGTGCCGTTCTGCCCTTCATAGGTGCTGCTGGCTAACAGCACTTGCCCCAACAGTCTATTTCAGCTATAAGGGGATCTTTATCTTTGTTGTTAGTGGTGGTGTGTTGTTGGTGTTGATGGTGGTGGTATTGTTGGTGTTGGTGGTGTTGATGGTGGTGGTCTTGGTGGTGTTGTTTGTGATGGTGGTGTTGTTGGTGGTTATGGTGGTCGTGTTGGGTGTTTGTGATGGTGGTGTTGTTGGTGGTGGTGTTCTTGGTGGTGGTGTGTGGTGGTGGTGATGTTGATGGTGGTTTTATTGTTAGTGATGGTGTGTTGATGGTGGTGTTGTTGGTGGTTGTTGTGTTGGTGGTGGTGTTGGTGGTGTTGATGGTGGTGGTATGTTGGTGTTGGTGGTGTTGATGGTGGTGTTGTTGATTGTGGTGTTGTTGTGGTCGTGTTGGTGGTCTTGGTGGTGGTGTTGGTTGTGGTAGTGTTAGTGGTGTTGATGGAGGTGATGTTGATGGGGGTGGTGTTGGTGATGTTTTTGGTTATGGTATTGATGGTGGTGATAGTCTTGTTGGTGTTGGTGGTGTTGATGGTGGTGTTGTTGGTGGTGTTGTTGATTGTACGATCCATCCTGGGTTTAACCAGGCTGGATTGTGTGAGGGGCTCACAAATACTTGAAAGATCTGGAGACATTCCCACCAGTAAGTTCCTCCGGCATACCCAAGCAGTTTATTTTGGTTGCATAAAGGGGGCTAAACGGGCACGACATGGGCTGTCAAAATATGGACTGATGCTGTATGGAGGATGTGGAGCTGAGTGGACTTGCAGAAGACTGCTATCAGTGGTGTGGATAGCATCCTTCACGAGGAAGCTCGTGAAGGATCCTACCGGCAGTAGGAGGCAGTCGCCTTCCAACAACAACTGAGGACAGAGGAGTGACGCTCACAACGAGTAGCGGATAAATTCAACAAGTTGGCACAGTTGGGATACAGCTGGTGTATCTACCAGTCATCTCAGCCAACCTTTGGAACCTGGGTCTATCCCGTGACGTCTTGTCAGCCTTCGACACTTCACGTGGACTAAAAGTGCACCTGGCCCGGCACAGGCACCGTGGTGTCATCACCCCTACTTAGTGGCGAATGTCGGTTGTTGTTGTTTTTGTATTACGTGTTGTAAGTGGTGATGATGTGAGTCTGTGTTGATGATGTGGGTTCATGGTGAGGATGTAAGCCCGCGTTGTGACTCGTGTTGAGATCTGGGAGCCCTCACGCCCCCTCGACTCTTTGTGATCCTCGCCTTCGTCTCCTGCTCCGCACGCAGAGACCCGGACTGTGCGAGAGACGCTGTGAGTTCTGTGCACCCTGCTCTGCAAGTTGCTGCCATGGAGGTACGTGTGGCTCTTCGACTCGTGTGGTGAAGTATGATGGACGTGTGCTCTCCACTCTGCGTGTGGCGACCTGTCGCCTATCCATATACCTGAGTGTACATCTACTTGCCTGCCTGAGTGTGTGCATCTATCAGAGTATCTCCCCTGAGATCCTGTCTGTGTACCTGCCTGTCTACATGTGAATAATCTACAGTACTTTATCTATCCACTACTGGATGAAGGCCTCCTTCCCTGAGTTCCTGCTACCCTCACGATCCTGCATGGCATAATCCACCAAGCACCGATTTTGTCGCTCCATCTTCTGGAAGCTGTCCTCTCAAACGTGCTCCGATACTTGGCTGCAGCTCCGTTATTTTCTTGACCATCGGCCATCGTTGTTCCTCCTGGCCGTGGCATGTCCTGGCCCAGCCCCACTTCTCTTATCAGTTTGAAGGATGCCATTAACCTGTGTGTCCTATAAATCCACACGTGTCTCATTGTAAATCCAAGTGTGACATCAGATATTGTCCAAATATCCCAACGCTGAGAACTGACACAACATCTTGGCAGGACCCTCCTGTTTGTGGAGCCCAGGATCTCAGAGATCCTGGCTCAGTGCTCGCCTCCTGCACTTTCACCAACATCTTGCTAAAGTTTACGTGGTGGACCTTTGTCTTTGTGTGTGTGTAGATGAGCCGAGCTGGAGAGGCGAGGAGTAAGGGCGAATCTTGCACCACGTGGAGTGCGCTGTCTCAGAGGGCACCGCCTCCATCTGCAGCAAATCACCGCAAGGTAAGACAGTAATGAGGGATGTCACAGAGGGCCATGGTGAATGGTGGAACATCACAATGGTCATGTTGCATGGTGGATTTCATAGCGGCCATGATGCATGGGTGATATCCAGGTGGCCAGTTGCATGAGGGACTTCATGTTGGCAGTGTTGCATGCGGGACTTAATGGTAGCCATGTTGCATGGGGACTGCATCATGGTGGCCATGTTGCATGGGGATGATTATCTGTGCTCTGGCCTCAGCACATCACACGCTTTCAGATGCACTTCCGATATTAGGAAGCCATTGGAGTTATACACTTTTAAATCATCTAGATTGAAAACTACTTTCTTTAGAACTTTTCATGTTTAGTTTATTTCCTTCCCCGCGTATCCATTTGGCACCATTGCCTACGTACGGTGCAAAAGAAGTTCAACATACATACATAACTGGTATTGGCCAAAACATCCAAACCTGTAATATTTTCCTACAAATTGCTCACTTTGGGATCACACAGCTGTTGTGTTATTCTCATGTCTGCAGAAATCATGGCTCTCTTTGGCCCTCACTTGACCAACCGTGAGAAGCTAGAACTCGCAGCCATGCAGGAAGTGTGGTACTTTGCACTTTTCAACAAATCTCAGGGATTCAACAATGATGGATACGACGACTACGAACGAAATTACATTCTGGTGAGGCTCGTAACAAAACACCAGCTGTGGGGGCGGTCACAGGGCCCATCGGTAGCGGGTTTGTGGCTTCTTGTCATTGCACCTGAAGTACCAACCAGGGCTATCACACACACCAATGCACTTCAGAATCAAATTTTTTATCGCGAGTAAAGCCCATTGAGCTAAGAAGCTCTTTTTGAAGGGTGACTGAGCCAGCAGACATCAGAACATTCCACAACGACAGATTTTAGAAAACGTAATCATTACAGAAAATACATTAGAAAATTACATTCTCACTTAAGTCTTGACTTAAGCTTTCGTGACTGCAAGAATTCATATTTTTGGGTCTTTCGGTAAAGTCACGTAGATAGGTTCAAAAAAATAACAAAAAACTAAAACTACAACGTTTCAATCGCAACACAATCGGTGTCTTCAGGAAAAGGGGGTTAGCTTCCAAAGGCAAACTGTTTATTAGGGTTTGAAATGGGCATTGCCCAAATGTCAGCAGCCAATATTAATGCAAGGGTGGGCAGCCAACCCGACAGTTTCAGATCTGCCTGATGTTCGTGAACATAAGTCAAATCCGAAACTAGGTAGGATCTGAAACACGGTAGGACCAATACCTCAGCCGTGGCTGATCATTGTTTTAATGCGGTGGGCTCACACGAAATTTATTTCTCTAAGACGAAGGTACTTTGCAAGCCCACTGGCTATCAACAAAGATTCATTCATGAAGCCATCCATTTTTATCGACACAGACACAATTTAAACCGAGAAGATGGGTACAAACTGAGTAATCATTGGAAGGACATTATCAACCTGTTTAAGTAATAATTGGCAATGATCTTCCCATCCTACCACCTTCTGATGATAGTCGTGCTTTATGCCCATTTCAAACTTGCGCTTTCACACTAACACAGCCACTTTGCGTGCCGACCCTCGGTTGCGGCTCTGCGATATTCCATTAACATACTAATCTGTCATTAACATGATAATTTTCACCCGGCAACCCTTTGATTGTTTTTAGTTTTTTGTTATTTCTTTGAATCTATGTACGTGACTTTACCAAAAGACCCAAAGAATATACATTCTCGCTTCTTAAATTTTGTGATTTTAATTATATTCACTTTAAATGATTGTACCTTTTGTGCAGTTCCGGCATGAGCACCTCCGCTATCGCTATGAGGTGCTGAAGAAGATTGGAGAAGGTCAAGGCCAGGTGATCCAATGCCTTGATCACAAAAGGAACACCTGGTGGCCATCAAGATCCTGGTGTCACCATCGAGGTAAGACTTCAGAGCCGCGCCGTCACGAGGCCGATGTTGTTGTTAAGTCCGTTGCCACGGGCAGCCGTGCGATGCAGCGGTGACACTCGTACATCAAAGCGAGAAGGGGGGCCTGGGTTCGACTCCTGATTCGGGTGCTCTGCTGTATGGAGTTGCATGTTCTACCCCTGTTCTGCATCAGTTCCTTCTGGGTTCTCAGATTTTTCCTCCCTAAAGCTTAATATACACACACACAGTGTAAACTAATATTGGGGCAAACATCCCATTGCTGAAAGATTACCTGCACATTACGGAATTCCTCATTTAATGCTGTAGATACATTCCTGAAAAGTTCCGCGTTCAGCAAAAAAGTATTGAGCGAAAGTAATTTCCCCATAAATAATGTAATAATAATGTTTGGCGAGATACAATGCACTCATACACCTTGAGATGACGAGACCAATAACTGAGGGTATGCCGTCACGTTACTTTATCATTGCGAGTAATGTATCATTGCAGCTCAAGAAAGTAGTTTGTTGTCGACTACTCACAGATCGTGTTATAACGGGGGGTTCCTGCTTTAACAGGCGTGTTCTACGTTATAACGAGAAGCGTTCCGTGTTGCAATGGGCGCGTTCGTGTTATTACGGGCACATTCCGCGTTATGCGAAAAGTGTGCCCGAATGTAAGAGGCACATTGAAGTGAGAATGCATTGTGTTAACATGCGTTTGCATTTAGATTTCTCAAATGACCAATCCGATTTGAATGGCTCTTCACTTCCAAATCCTATTGGGTGCCCTACGTCGGCTCCTGCTCCCTCTGTGGGAGCTCCTCACCAATGATAGTCGAGTGTGCTACTGGAACTCCTGGTGCTGTTAGACCTGGTGAATTCATATTTAATTATTTTATTCTGAATTTAATTTGGCTCTGGATATCCCTTAAGCAAATGTAGGATCTTCATTTGTGGTCTTCCTCTGTGCAGCTCCAAGCAGGAAACATACCAGAAGATGGAGCTCCAGATAGCTCTGGAACTTCAGGACGAGGCAGTGATGAAGATTTCAACGTCATCAAAGTTCTGAACATATTTCATTTCGAGGACACTACTGTATCGTCATGGAGCTGTTGAAGTATGTACTGCATGCCCCCCCCCCACCTCCGCCAATAGCGTGGTTAACTAACTTAACTTTTTAGAAGCGACCAGACCACAAATAAAAGCTTAACAAAGTAGTATTTTTCTTCTTGGTTCTTTCGGTAAAGTCACGTAGAAGGAAGTAATAAAATAATAAAAATAAAACATAATAAAACAATTCTCACGACGTTTCGGCCACAACGCAAGCAGCCGTCCTCAGGTGAAAACCAGGTCCGTCGAGGCGACAGAGTCTGAATGAAACAGCACACGAGCTTGGAGCATATATATAAGCTGGGCGCATTGACAAAGGAATTTGCATATCAAAAGGAATTTAGCATATTTATGGGAAATGCAGGAATGTGATTAGTCCAGCATATGCATGTGCATTATGCAGGATTAACAGCATCAAAGGGAGCTGCAGTTACTGCTGCTGCTGAAATTACTGCTGCTGCTGCAGTTTCTGCTGCTGCTGCAGTTACTGCTGCTGCTGCAGTTGCTGCTGCTGCTGCACTTGCTGCTGCTGCTGCACTTGCTGCTGCTGCAGTTGCTGCCTTATCCATTTTAATATAACACTATGTATTATTCTACCCACCCTAATGTGTATCACACTGCTATATGTTTACTATACAATTACGACACCATACATTACTCTGCACACTGCACCATGCCAGTGAGTGGAACGTGGTCTGAAAGTCACCGTAAACGTGAACACAATCAGTTAAGATCCGAAATGGTTTATTACGTTCTGGCTTAGCAATCATTGGAAGGACGTAATAAACCATTTCGGATCTTAACTGATTGTGTTCACGTTTACGGTGACTTTCAGACCGCGTTCCACTCACTGGCATGGTGCAGTGTGCAGAGTAATGTATGGTGTCGTAATTGTATAGTAAACATATAGCAGTGTGATACACATTAGGGTGGGTAGAATAATACATAGTGTTATATTAAAATGGATAAGGCAGCAACTGCAGCAGCAGCAAGTGCAGCAGCAGCAGCAACTGCAGCAGCAGCAGCAACTGCAGCAGCAGCAGAAACTGCAGCAGCAGCAGTAATTTCAGCAGCAGCAGTAACTGCAGCTCCCTTTGATGCTGTTAATCCTGCATAATGCACATGCATATGCAGGACTAATCACATTCCTGCATTTCCCATAAATATGCTAAATTCCTTTTGATATGCAAATTCCTTTGTCAATGCGCCCAGCTTATATATATGCTCCAAGCTCGTGTGCTGTTTCATTCAGACTCTGTCGCCTCGACGGACCTGGTTTTCACCTGAGGACGGCTGCTTGCGTTGTGGCCGAAACGTCGTGAGAATTGTTTTATTATGTTTTATTTTTATTATTTATTACTTCCCTTCTACGTGACTTTACCGAAAGAACCAAGAAGATGAATCCCTGCAGTCACGAAAGCTTTAAATCTAAAAGTAGCATTTTGATTATAAATGTGGAGGGGAAAACCAGTGGACCCACAGAAAAATTCACATGCCATCTCCAAATCTACAGGCATCACGGTCGGGATCAAACCTAGGACCTCCTCCATACCAGGCGGGGGAGATGTCATCTCGCCACCGGGCAAGCTGTTAATTCTTAATTTTGGAGCTTCGTGACTGCAGGAATTACTCTTTGGTTCTTTCGGTAAAGTCACGTATAAAGATAAAATAATAAATTAAATAATAGCATACGACGTTTCGATTGCAACACAAGCAATCATCATCAGGTATAAATGAAATAGCAACAAAAATCTAACCAGAAAACTATAAACAGAATATGTATCTTGGTGATATCTGTCTGCTTATATGTCTGTCTATAGTTTTCTGGTTAGATTTTTGTTGCTATTTCATTTATACCTGATGATGATTGCTTGTGTTGCAATCGAAACGTCGTATGCATTATTTAATTTATTATTTTATCTTTATACGTGACTTTACCGAAAGAACCAAAGAGTAAGCTGTTAATGTTGAGATGCCCACACCACCACCCATGCATTGTAATCCTGTGGAGCTGCCATGTGCCACGGGTGCATTGGAGGCCACTTGTCTTTCTCCATTAGCCCTGCCACTTTCACCAACCCACGCCTCCACTCAATCAGCAGGGTGGCTGCATGGCAGTGGTGATGCTTGTGCCTCTCGGCAAAATCCCGAGCTTCTGTTCTGTGTGGAGTTTTATCTTCTCCCAATGAATAACCCTCCACCACCCGGCAACAAAGCCAATGAAATCAAATTGTCAAGTGGGCAGATATGCCAACTGATTTGGTTATGGGCAAACTGACGACCTCAACCCACACGGAACTATAACTCTTAATATTGGACATGAACGTACAATATGAACATGATTATGTTATCAGAATCAGTGCAGCATTGTAGGGGATGGTACTGATGCCGTGTTTTTGTTGCTGCTTCTGCNTCTCCACAGGGAGAGCCTTCATGAAGTGATTAGAATGCAGGGCTCCGGCGGCTGGACATGCGATGGTGAAAACCTACACCAGGGGCATCCTCAAGTTCTTGCGCCACATAATTCCAGGAAAATCGTCCACGCGACATCAAGCCGGTGAGTGGACACAGCGTTCAGCTTTCACTTTCGTGCAGAGGTGTATCTTTATTGGGGACTCGTTCCACAGAAAAAACGGCCATGTTGGTCACAGGGTCGAAACGTTAGCTCTGCCCATCTCACTGGAAGGAGGCAGGGCCATGTCCTCTGGTGAATGTGATCTGGTATGAATTAAACTATAGTGTAGAGTCATGTGCTCTTGGGACCACCAGGGAGAAAACCGGCAACGTTGATCAGCGTTGCCCAAACCCTGGGAGACATGAAACGGAGTCAAAAAGAACAATTTTCAAAACGTGCGAATGTGCATTTTGGCCTGACAACTGCTCGTTATCGAATTCCATTTGCGAATTGATAAAAGGCCTAAGACAAAGGTGCAGTGGAAAGCGTCACAGAATCCGTGCACTCTCTTCTGCGTGGCTTTTTGTCTGTAACTCGTTAACGGGCACTCATCCAGCTGTGAGCTCCATGCAGCTCTCCTGTTGGAGCAACGGCAATCGGTTGTCAATAGAGCCACCCCCCTTCACTTTGATGGTGCCTGAGAGTGCTTTGAACGTGACACGCCTCTACTCACATCTACAATTTTGATACATCTTCTTGGTTCTTTCGTAAAGTCACGTAGAACGGAAGTAATAAAATAATAAAAATAAAACATAATAAACAATCTCACGAAGTTTCGGCCACAACGCAAGAAACCGTCCTCAGGTGAAAACCAGGTCACCTGATGACGGCTGCTTGCGTTGTGGCACGAACATCGTGAGAATTGTTTTATTATGTTTTATTTTTATTATTTTATTACTTCCCTTCTACGTGACTTTACCGAAAGAACCAAGAAGATGAATCCCTGCAGTCACGAAAGAAGCTTTAAATCGAAATTTAATTTTGACACATTTGAAAGGGGCACCGCCCAGTGACAGCTGTCAGGAAACAGCGAATATTGCACTTGACTGACGCTTGTCGACAGCGCTATGCCTCATCTAGTTCCCCTGTTTAGCGTGTCGTGGTATGTGATTGATCCACTGCTGGCTGAATGATATCGGCATAACCTCTGAGTTTGAATTCATTCTACCTCCTCCAGGAAAATGTTCTCGTCAAAGACACCGTGACTGGCACCGTGAGGATCACGGTCTTTGGCACGAGCTTTTTGTGGAAAGTCAACGTGAGTGACCTCACCTGGGTGTGTGAGTGTCTGCGTGTGGGTGTCTGTATGGCTGTCTTTATGCATGGGTCTCTTGCGTCCGTGTGAGTGTCTATATGTCAGTGTCTGTCTGAGTGTGTCTGTGTGTGAGTATCTGAGTGTCTGTACATGTGACTGTTTATGTGCATGACGATGATGCTGTTTAAGACACTGTGTACACACGCACATATGTTTGTTGTCCTTGTGATTTTTGTACAGCTATAAATGTTGGTGGCACCCTAGAATACTTGGCTCCGGAGCTGTTGCTGGGCTATAGCTTGACATGTGGAGTGGATATGTGGGCGCTGGGCTGCACGGTGGCGAGTTGGCGACGGGCAGGGAATTATTCCGGTCCAACAGCCACGAAGATCACCTCCCGCGCTGCATAGAGGTATTTCCCACACGGCGTCTGTCCGCTCGTGATCTCCCTCTCTTTCCTTGGATCGTGGGCTATGGGGGTGGAGGAGGGGGGTGGCCATTGTGATCTGTGAATAACGGCCGTCGTATGTTGCGTGCACACGTGTGTGTCTTGTTTGTGTGGGGAGCGGTAGTGTAGCGGTCAGCCTGCTGTGCTAGAAACTGAGTTGATTCCAGCTCATGGGCAACACCAGTGACGATTGTCTGAACTGGTCCTGGGCCTCCTCTAGTTCGAGACAGCCTCAACTGAGTACCTGGTGGAGTGTGTAAAGTACCTGGGTCAATTCTAGATTTGAAGCTTTCGTGACTGCAAGGATTCATATTCTTAGGTTTTTTCGGTAAAGTCACGTAGGTAAAATTTTTTATATAAAATAAAATAAAATAAAATAAAAATCACGACGTTTCGGAGGCAACACAAGCTCCGTCTTCAGGTGGAACATTCACAGCACGATAGCTGTATCAAGTGAGAGAAATTCCAAGAAACAGTTTGTATATATACTGGTTGAGGGTGGGAGGAGCCAAGGTAGGCCCTGAATATTATTTTTGTGAGTTCGGTGCGGCTGAAGCACGCTGTTAGGAATGAGCCTTTGTTGTGTAAACTAGGTGCGGATGATGTAAAGGTGCGTGTAAAAGGGACTGAGCCTTTTTTTATGTAGAGATGATGCGGCTGAAATCACCGCACTCCGTCTCTGTGTGCCACAGTGCTGGCCCTCAACAAACGCTGCTAATTTTGCTACTCGATCTACAGCACTTGTCCCGACAGTGTGCCGAAGCTATACGGGTACCTTTGTCTTCATGTCAACCATGTGCAGATTCTGGGGATGCCTCCAAGGTACATGGTGAATGGAGCACCCGACAGAACGCAGTTCTTTGGTGAGTTGAAGCGTGGGGTGAATGACAGACCGGATTCAGTTTTAGGGAGTGGCCTCAGGCTGTTGTTATTTGTTTTGGAGGGCGTCTTGTTTTTACATTACTTGGGTATGTGGGTGGGTAAATGGGTGTGTGGGCAAGTGGATGGGTATGTGGGTGAGTAGGCGAGTAGGTTGGTGGGTATTGGCGAATGGGTGAGTGGGTGGCGAGGGTCAGTGAGAGGGTGGGTGGGTGGTGGTGGGTGGGTAGATGAGTGGGTGGTGGTGGTAGGTGGATAGGTGAGTGAGCGATTGGGTAGGTGGAAGAGTGTATGGGTGGGTAGGTGGATGAGTGGGTTGATGAATCGGTCAGTAAGTGGGTAGATGGGCTATGTGGTGGTTGGTGACTTCGTCTCTTCCGCTGTGCATGGCTCCTGCAGACCATCGGGGAAGATGTTCTGCCCAGGCAAGAAAAGGGTTCCGGGGAGCTTCCCACTTCACAGGGTGCTCAAAAGCGATGACCCGGAGTTTGTCAATTCATCAGCTCCTGTTTGCGGTAAGAACCACCCACCACTCCACCCCCTCCCCACGAGGATTCCCCCTCCAATTGATTGGCGACCGCTCTCCACCGATCACCAGGAAGATGTGGAGCTGAGTGGACCTGCCAATAAGGTACCACTGGCCCTCTGTGGAGTTAGCCTCTATGGAGGAGTGGGAGGTCTGTCCAAGCCGCTGCTGGGCATCAGAGGACTGCCACTGCTACTGTGGCTTCCGCTGCTGCTGTGCGTTCCTGGACCTCGTGGGAGAAGGGAAGGAACATCAAAGCTCTCACCATGCCTCTCTCACCACGTGGCCGCGTGTGTCCCCCGTGCATCTCTCAACAGATGGGATCCGAATCGTCGCATGACGCCAGCGCAGGCGCTGGCTCATAACTGACTCCGGACCGCGGCCACCAGCACCACCACGGCCAGCAAAGCCACCACCACCACCGCTGCTGCTCCTGGCAGTGTGAAGCGCTCTGGAGCTGCTAGCGACGGTAAGCCACCATCTGCTTGTCCAGTGGTCAAGGCAGTCTATAGGGGGTGCGGGTCCTGGGGCAAGTTACACGGTGTGGGCTTACGAATCGTGAGAAATCCTCCTCTTTCGGTCTAAATAGAGCGATAAATGTGATGTCATCACTTGTGAGCCAATCCGGAGCGATAGCCTACGTGTTAAACGGAAGTATTACGTCTGATACCGTGACATCGAAGTGCAGGGCCCCCAAAGCGCGGGCCCGGGGTGGTCACCCCCGTACACCGTACCCGGGGACGACTCTGCTCCTGTGTGTGTGTGTTTAATATCTATTTATCTTCATTGCTACTACTTCTACGCTTATTTAGCCAGCAATAGCCTCACTCAGTCTCAAGACTTTTTTCAGGAGGGTCCTACCAAGTTTTTGCAGTACAGAACAAATGTACTGCGGCTGTACATCCCAATTGAGTATTTGGAGGTTCAATTTACAACACTGGTGGAGATGTCCATCAACACTGGTTACACAGCGTGTTTGTGAGGGTTCAGTTGCCAAACCAGAGGAATGGAAGTGAAATTTTAATTGCAATTTTATTGAAGGATTGTGTTGTCTTGGTGTGGTGTGAGGCTGTTTTTGTTGCTGTTTCACTGCGTTGCCAAGCTTGCATTTAGTTGAACAACTGACAGGATTTTATTTACTTATGCCATTTGTATTTATACGCTTTATTTTTTTAGTATACTTTGGACTCCTTTTGTTTTGTTTGTTGTTATAACCTGCTGACCCTGTGACTTGACTGGACATCTGTGAAAGAAGAGCTTCATAGCTCATCAGACTCCTCTTCATCCAGTTTAAAGAAAGATTCTGATTCTGGAAACCCATGCAGGGGGGGGGGGGGGCGGCAGGGTAGGGTGGTTGGTAGAGCACACTCCACATTCCACACAGAGAAAGTGGCCCACGTATGGGAAAAACCCAGGTCCTCTCTGGCTGTGAGTTCCAGCCAAAGAGAACGTGTAGATTCGGTTATATACGGATTTATTTTTCCATAATTGGTTTGGGTGAGGACAGATAATGAAGCGGCAACATCTTTCCCAAGTTGCCCTTCATCCACTGAGACACCGCCAGACTAATGCCCATTTTGTAACCAGACTCACGGTGGGCAAAGGTATGCTGCATTATTGCGGCACTGTTAATTAGCTGGGTTAATCTTCTGCGGCACACAGTTATCCACCCATAGACGATGGGGGGATGGGGGGACTGATTTCTGCTGGAGCAGGAAGTTGGAACGGTGTCGTGCGCATCTCTTCACAGAGTGGAGCGGCACAGCGCCCAACCTCCTTGCTCGCCCAGGCCTCTAAAGAGAAGTTGAAGGTTGTGCAGGAAGAGACCATGGTGGAGGAGCTGGTGGTGCTGGAGGAAGAGGAGACTCTGGTAGAGGAGTTGGTGGTACTTGAGGAGACGCTGGTGAGGAGTGGTGGTACAGCAGGAGACCCTGGTGGAGGAGTTTGGTACTTGAGGAGACCCTGGTGGAGGAGTTGGTGGTACAGCAGGAGACCTGGTGGAGAGTTGATGGTACAGGAGATCCTGGTGGAGGAGTTGGTGGTACAGGAGACCCTGGTGGAGGAGTTGGTGGTACAGGAGGAGACCCTGGTGGAGGAGTTGGTGGTACAGGAGACCCTGGTGGAGGAGTTGGTGGTACAGGAGAGACCTGGTGGAGGAGTTGGTGGTACAGGAGGAGACCCTGGTGGAGGAGTTGGTGGTACAGGAGACCCTGGTGGAGGAGTTGGTGGTACAGCAGGAGAAGAGGAAGCAAGGGAGCCTGGCCCGCATAGGGAGAGCCATCCGCTCACTCCTCCGACGTGTGCTGCTTTGTGGTGGCCGGTCCACTGCACAGTAGGGTTGATGGAGGTGGTGGATCAGTGTGAACCCTGATCACTTTTACCACACTCACAACACTCACCTGCACCCACCCACCCTGTGATACCCTCCACCCACCACCCACACCTGCACCCACCCACCCTGTGATATCCTCCACCCACACCCTGCACCCACCCAGTCCGTGATACCCCGCACCCACCACACTCACCCTGCACCCACCACACTCACCCTGCACCCACCACACTCACCCTGCACCCACCACACTCACCCTGCACCCACCACACTCACCCTGCACCCACCACACTCACCCTGCACCCACCACACTCACCCTGCACCCACCACACTCACCCTGCACCCACCACACTCACCCTGCACCCACCACACTCACCCTGCACCCACCACACTCACCCTGCACCCACCACACTCACCCTGCACCCACCACACTCACCCTGCACCCACCACACTCACCCTGCACCCACCACACTCACCCTGCACCCACCACACATACCCTGCACCAACCACACACACCCTGCACCACCACACTCACCCTGCACCCACCACACACACCCTGCACCCACACACACACCCTGCACCCACCACACACACCCTGCACCCACCCACAGCGTGATACCCACTACCCAACATACTCCACACAGAGGGTTAGTGGCTTAAGAGGGTTAGGGTATAGGGATTTAGGGCTAAAGGGGTTTAGACGGTAATGGGTTTAGAGGGTTGGAAGTTTAGAGGGTTCGATATTTATTGGACTAAGAGTTCGTGGTTGACAGGTTTAGAGGATGATGGGTTTAAGGGTTTAGAGGAGGATTTAAAAGGGTAAGGGGTTTAGATTGTTAGGTGTTTAGATGGTTATTGTTTTAGGGGTTTAGGGACTTAAAGGGTTAGGGGTTCAGAGGGTTAGGGTTTTAGAAGGTTAGGGTTTAGAATATTATGGATTAGGAGATTTAGATAGTTAGGTGTTTAGAGGCTGTATGGGTTTTGATATGTAGAGGTTTAGTGGTTTAGAGGGTTAGAAGTTTAGAAGGTTGTAGGTTTAAGAGTTTAGGGTTTTTTAGGGGTTTATACGTTAGGGTTTAGAGGTTTAGGGTTTTATGGTATAGGTGCTTAGAGGGTGAGGGGTTTAGAGGGTTAGGGTTCATTGGATTAGGGTTATTAGTTTAGAGAGTTAGGTCTTTACCGAAAAAACCTAAGAATATGAATCCTTGCAGTCACGAAAGCTTCAAATCTAGAAGTAGAGAGGTTATGGGTTTTGATTGTTAGATGTTTATTGGTTTAGAGGGTTTGGAGTTTAGAAGGTTATACGTTTAGGGGTTTAGAAGTTTTGGGTTTAGGAGATTTGGGTTTTCGAAGTTTAGGGGTTTTGAGGGTTAGAGGTTTATAGGTCATGAGGCTTAGGGTTAGGAGTGTAGAGGATTAACACCTAGATTTTCACAACTAATATTATCCATAAAGGTTTTTTTGGGTTAGTCTCAAACACACCGGTGTGCTAAAGGAGAAATGAATTGTCACTTTTTGTTCATGTGACAAACTTTACTAATTGGTCTTTGGTTTTTTGGTAAAGTCACATAATTAGAAATAAAATAAAATAAATCACAATGTTTTGATCGCAACACAAAGCGGTCGTCATCAGGCAAAGGAGTCAGCCTCTAAACTCAAACAGTTTATAAGGGTTTGGGGATGGGCGTAGCCCAAGTGTATCAACAGCACCAGGAGCATGGGCGGTGCACGAGTGCCAATGCAGCAACAATGCCCATGCAGCAACAATGCTCATGCAGCAGCAATGTCCATGCAGTAACAATGCCAATGTAGAAACAATGCCAATGCAGCAACAATGCCAATGCATGCAGTGGGTGAGAGAGCTGCTGTGGAAATATGTAATATAGGTAAGAAAGAGGAGAGGAACAAGGGGGAGAGAGAGAGGGGGGGGGTATGGGGTAGGAGGATGAGGGGCGCTGCATGAGCGCAAAGGACAGAGAGGATGTGAAGCTTGGGGCAAGTGGGTGGGACTGCAAGTGGGAGGCTGGGAACGCTGGGATGCGGGGGAAATAACTCGTAAAAATAGACTAGTACCCGGCAGATATAATAGAACAATCATGAACAATTAAGGTTTTACCTGGTTAATAACATCCTTCCAATGATTGCTCAATTTGTATCCATCTACTCGGTTGAAGTTATGTCTATGTTTATATATCTGGATGGCTTCATGAACATCCTTTGATAGTAGCCCGAAGGTTTGCAGAGTACCTTGGTCTCGGNAAAAAACAATATCATGCGAGCCCACAATGTTATAACAATGTTCAACCACGGCAGAGGTATTGGTTCTGCCGTGTTTCAGATCTGCCTTGTGTTCGCGAACACGGTCCGAGACATGAGTTTCATCTTCTTGGTTCTTTCGGTAAAGTCACGTAGAAGGGAAGTAATAAAATAATAAAAATAAAACATAATAAAACAATTCTCACGACGTTTCGGCCACAACGCAAGCAGCCGTCCTCAGGTGAAAACCAGGTCCGTCGAGGCGACAGAGTCTGAATGAAACAGCACACGAGCTTGGAGCATATATAAGCTGGGCGCATTGACAAAGGAATTTGCATATCAAAAGGAATTTAGCATATTTATGGGAAATGCAGGAATGTGATTAGTACTGCATATGCATGTGCATTATGCAGGATTAACAGCATCAAAGGGAGCTGCAGTTACTGCTGCTGCTGCAGTTGCTGCTGCTGCAGTTTCTGCTGCTGCTGCAGTTGCTGCTGCAGTTGCTGCTGCTGCTGTTACTGCTGCTGCTGCACTTGCTGCTGCAGTTGCTGCCTTATCCATTTTAATATAACACTATGTATTATTCTACCCACCCTAATGTGTATCACACTGCTATATGTTTACTATACAATTACGACACCATACATTACTCTGCACACTGCACCATGCCAGTGAGTGGAACGCGGTCTGAAAGTCACCGTAAACGTGAACACAATCAGTTAAGATCCGAAATGGTTTATTACGTCCTTCCAATGATTGCTAAGCCAGAATCCATCTTCTCGGTTGAAATTGTCTCTGTGTTTGTATATGTGGATCGCCTCATGAACGAATCTCTCATGATAGCCAGATGGCTTGCAGAGAACCTCTGTCTTGGAGAAGTCAATATCATGTGAGCCCACTGAGTTGTAACAGTGATCTGCCACGGCTGAGGTGTTTGTCCTACCGTGTTTCAGGTCTGCCTTATGTTCACGGATGCGGTCCGAGACATGTCGTTTGGTTTCTCCAATGTAACTGCTACCACAGAGGCAACTTAGTTTGTAGACGCCAGGGTACTGTATGTCTGGAACCACATCTTTTACAGACGGGACCAGATCACGGATTTTATGTACTGTGTTGAATCGGACCTGGATCTTGTGTTTAATCAGGATTTTGGAGATCTTTTTTGTGACCCCAGCAATGTAGGGTAAGGTGATGGTCTTGAAAGGCTCCTCAACAGGATCCTTCTTGATGGTTGGAGTGATGGCTTTGCGGATTGTGTAGTCGGAGTAACCATTAGCCTTAAGAGCTTGGCGTACGTGTTTGAGTTCACTGGAAATGTGTTCATGGTCGGAGATGCATTGGGCTCTATGATATAGAGTCTTGATGAGGGAATTCTTCTGGGATGGATGGTGGTGGGAATCCGGTTTTAGATAAGCATCCGTGTGGGTGGCTTTCCTGTAGACAGAGTGGCTCATTGAACCATCAGGTCTCCTTTGATTAGGACATCCAAAAAGGGTAGCTTGCCATCATTTTGACTTCCATGGTGAATCTGATGGCTGGGTGTATGGAATTGATGTGGTCGAGAAATTGGTCTAGAGCAGGCCGGCCATGTGGCCAGATGACAAAAGTGTCGTCTACCTACCTCTTCCATAAGGTCGGGCGTAGAGTGGCAGTCTGGATGGCGTCCGTCTCAAATTTCTCCATGAAGATGTTGGCTACAACCGGAGATAGGGGGGGGCCCATTGGGGTGCCCTCAATTTGCTTGTAGAAGGTTCCATTCCAGGTGAAGTATGTATTGGTTAAGCAGTGTCTCACCAGGGGGGTACCCCAGCATTCAGTCCTTGATGAACCAAGTCTTCAATGATTGCGATGGTGTCAGGCACAGGCACCTTGGTGAACAAGGAAACCACATCAAAACTGACAAGCAGGTCGTCTGGGGACAGGGCAATCCCTTGATTGTCGATACCAGGTCAGTAGAGTTTAGTACTGCAGAGGTGGTTTTTCCAGTGAAAGGCCGTAGGATTTCGGACAGAAAACGAGCCAGTTTGTAAGTGGGGGAGTTGATAGTAGAAACAATGGGACGAAGAGGTGTATCTTCTTTATGTATCTTTGGCAAGCCGTACAATCTTGGTGGCCTGGCTGCAGAAGGTTTCAACGAGAACTGTTTGGTCTGATCAATTAATGCGGTTGAAGCAGAAATGATGTTGTTGGTTTTGGAGACGAGGCTGTTGGTGGGTCTCTTTTTATTTTTGTATAGCTGCCATCGTTGAGTAGTTCTTGAATTTTGTTGTTGTATTCTATTTTGTCCATGATGACAGTGGCATTGCCTTTGTCGGCTGAGAGGATGACAATGTCATCCCTCTTTTTTAATTGAGCTAATTCAAAACGCTCATCTTTGCTGATGTTGCTAGCTGGCATCTTAGCGTTTTTGAGGGTTACAGAGATTTCAGATCTTGCTACGTCTGCAGCGATGTGACTCAAGCCCTTGAGAGCTACATCTACTCGAGCAATTATATCATTAACTGGTATGTGTCTAGGTGTGACTGCAAAGTTTAGTCCTTTAGCTAAAACGGATTTCAAACCTTCAGAAATAGGACTGTTACTGCGATTAATTACGACTTTGTTAACATCTAGCTTTTCAATGTGTGGGTCCGGTTTCTTGTTTGAGAGGCGGTTGAATTTGGAAATCAAGTTGTCCTTACATTTAGTCGACATAGCGGCAGCTGAAGAGGCAGTCATTTTTTATTACTTCCCTTCTACCTGACTTTACCGAAAGAACCAAGAAGATGAATCCCTGCAGTCACGAAAGCTTTAAATCGAAACATGTAGTTTCGTTTCCTCAATGTAACTGCTACTGCAGGTACAACTCAGTTTGTAGACTCCAGGGATTTTGTGTACTGTATTGAATCGGACCTGGATCTTGTTTGTTAAGATTTTGGAAATCTTTTTGGTAACACCTGCTATGTATGGTAACGTGATGGTTTTGATTGGCTTCTCAGGGGGTTGTTTCTCCATAGTTGGAGAAACAGCTTTGCGAATAATGCGGTCCGAGTACCCTTCATCTTGAGGGCCTGGTGTACGTGTTCCAGTTCACTGGCTAGGTGGTGTTGGTCGGAAATGCAGCGGGCCTATGGTGTAATGTTTTGATGAGGGAATTCTTCTGTGCCGGAAGGTGGTGGGAATCAAGTTTCAGATCGGAATATGTGTGGGTGGCTTTCCTGCAGACAGTGTCCCAACGAGCCATCAGGTCTCTTCTCAAACAAAACATACAGGAATGGTAGCTTACCATCCTTCTCCACTGCCATGGTGAATTTGATGGATGGGTGTATGGAATTGATGTGGTTGAGAAATTGATTCAATGCTGGCAGGCCATGTGGCCGAATGAAGAAAGTGTCATCTACATATCTCTTCCACAAGGAAGGACGTAGGGTGGATGTCTGGATGGCATCTGTTTCAAATTTCTCCATGAAAACATGCTATCACTGGTGATGAGGGGAACCCATGGGGTACCTTCATTTTGTTTGTAGAAAGTACCATTCCAGGTGAAGTAAGTGTTGGTAGGCAGTGCCTAACCAGAGTAGGTACATCAAGATTCAGTCCATGTTGGACTAAATCGTAATTATTGCTAAAGTGTCAGGTACATGAACCTTGAACAACAGAAAACTACATCAAAGCTGACAACAAATCATCTGGGGACAGTGAAATGCCCTTGATTAGAGACCAAGTGAGCTGTTACGTACTGCTGAGTAGTCTTGCCCATGAATGGAAGCAAGTATCAGACAGAAAACACAGTTTGTAGGTAGGTGAGTTGATAGTGGAAACGATTGGCCGAAGTGGAGTACCTTCTTAATCCATGATTAATCCCATCTGAAATCTACAAACTGATTTGTACCTGCGGTAGCAGCTACAGTGAGAAATAAACGACATGTCTCGGACCGTGTTCGCGAACACAGGGAGATCTGAAACACGGCAGAACCAATACCTCTGCCATGGCTGACCATTGTTATAACGCTGTGGGTCGCATGATATTGTTTTTCCGAACCAAGGTCTCTGCAAACCTTCGGGCTACTATCAAAGGTTTGTTCATGAAGCCATCCAGATTTATAAACAGACATAACTTCAACCGAGAAGATGGATACAAATTGAGCAATCATTGGAAGGATGTTATTAACCAGGTAAAACTTTACTGTTTATGGTTCCATCATATCTGCCGGGTACTCGTCTATTTTTTCGAGTTAATTTCCCCCTGCATCCCCAGCGTTCCCAGCCTCCCACTTGCAGCCCCGCCCACTCCCCCCCCCCAGCTTCACGTCCTCTTTCCCCTTAGCACTCACGCAGCGCCCCCCCCCTCATCCCCTACCCCACTCCCCCCCTCTCTCTCCCTCCTTGCTCCTCCCCCCTTTCTTACCTATATAACCTCTTGCCACGGCAGCTCTCACCCACTGCATTGACATTGTTGCTGCATTGGCACTTGTGCACCACCCATGCTCCCGGTTCTGTTGATACACTTGGGCTACGCCCATTCCAAACCCTTATAAACAGTTTGCCTTTAGAGGCTGACTCCTTTGCCTGATGACGACCGCTTGTGTTGTGATCGAAACGTCGTGTTTATTTTATTTCTAACTACGTGACTTTACCGAAAGAACCAAAGAGTATGGATTCCTGCAGTCACGAAAGCTTCAAATAAAGATTCACTAATTGTCGGATGGTGGCGGGTTTAACGACACATTTATATTTACACAATCTAACCCAACAAACTTTATTATGGTATGAGAGGGTTAGGGTTGTAAAGGGTTATGGTTTTAGTGGTTTTGGGGTTTAGAGGGTGAGTGGTTAAGAGGAGCGGTCCTCAACCTTTTTGGTACCAGGGACCGGTTTCGTGGAAGACAATTTTTTCACGGACTGGANGGGGGGGTCACCATTGGGTCTTTCCCCTTTTCAAAGAAGCTCTGCAGCGATGTTTGTTTTTTACTCATTTTGGCTAGGGTTCGCTTGTGAGCTTACCAAAACTGCGCAGTGCGGGAAAGAGGCGCAGACGGAAGTGGGCGGGCCATGCGCGGACAAAAACAAGTGTCGGATTCTGACTTCTCATAAGGAGTGTGCAACCTGATCCCTCGCATGCGCAGTTTACAGTAGGGTTCGCGCTCCTATGATAAGCTAATGCCGCCGCTGATCTGACAGGAGGCGGAGCTCAGACAGTAATGCGAGCGTTGAGCGGCTGTAAATACAGATGAAGCTTCGCTCGCTCGCCCACCGCTCACCTGCTGTGCTGCCGGTTCCTAACATGCCACAGACTGATACCGTCCGTGGCCCGGAGGTTGGGGACCTCTGGTTTAGAGGATTGGAGTTTAGATGGGATTTAGAAGGTTGGGGATTTAGCATTTTAGAAGGTTAGAGTTTGAGGTTAGGGGTTTGGATGGTTAGGTGTTTAGAGGGTTGCTTTTTAAAGGTTTAGAAGGTTAGGGGTGGAAATAGTTAGGGGTTTAGAGGGTTGGGGTTTAGAGGGTTAGAGTTTTAAGGGTAAAGGGTTTAGAGGGTTAGGTGTTTTGAGGGTTCGTGTTTTAGATGGTGAGGGGTTTAGATGGTTAGGGGTTTAGAAAGTTAGGTGTTTAGAGGTGTCGAGGGTTTTGGATTTCGATTGTTAAAGGTTAGGAGTTTAGTCGTTTATAAGGTTATTGTTTATGAGTTTAGATATTTGGGGTGTTTAGGGAATTAGGGATTTAGAAGGTTATGGATTTGAGGATTTTCAAGGTTAAGGGGTTAGAGGGCCAGGGATGAGAGGGGTTAACACCTACACTTAATATTATCTGTAATAAAAGTTTTTTTGTTAGTCTCCAACACAGCGGTGTTCTAAAGTAGAACAAATTGCATTTTTTGGTCACGTGATAAAATGTACTAATTGGCTGTCGGGTGGTGGTGGGTGTAATGACGCATTGACATTTACATGAACTTACCCCAAAACCCTTTATTAAGGGGATTAGAGAGGAGGGTTTAAAGAGTTAGATGTTGAGAGGGTTAGTATTTTAGGGTAATACGGGTTTAGAGAAGGTTAGGTGTTTCAGAGGGTTGGGGTTTTGATGGTTTGGGATTTAGGTTAGGGATTGAGAGTTTTAGAAAGTTACGGTTTTGAGGATGAGAGGGTTAAGGGTAGAGTTTTATGGTTTAGAAGGTTATGGGTTTAGAGGGTTATAGTTTAGAGGGTTAGGTGTTTCGAGGTTTAGCCGTGGTAAGAAAAAAATTGTTTAGTTTCATTTGTATATTTGTAAATAATTTGTTTACCTCTCCTGTCGTGTTTTGTATTCTATTTTGTTGTTACATTTGACCCGCCTGACTGCTCATCTGTGAAAAAGATCTTTATTGCTCGTTAGTTCCTTCAGTACAAAATAAATACNTTTTTATTTTTATTCTTATTGGCCTCTGTACGAATCTATGGATTTCGGTGTGAGTTTTTGGGTCTCTTTGAATGTATGGATCTCTGTATCTCTGTGTGAGGCTATGGGTCTCTGTATGAGTCTATGTGTGTGTGTGTTGGAGTCTATGGATGTCTGTTGGAATATATGGGTCTCTGAGTATGGATGTTTGTGTGAGTAATTCTGAAACCTATGGAGCTCCAGTGAGTCACACGGAACTATATGGGAGCGTCAGTAAGTAACACCGAACCCTATTGGAGTGTCAGTGAGGAACACTGGACTCTACGGGAGCGTCAGTGAGTAACACTGAACCCTAGGTGATTTCTAACAGCACTTACCCATACAGTTTCTTCAGGCTATACGGTAAATCCCATACACGGAATGTATGTCTTTGTGTGTGAGTTTGTGAGAGTGAGCTTGTGTAAATTTGAATGAGTCATTGAGTGTGAGAAAGTTTGCGAGAGTTTGTGAGAGTGTGTGTGTGTGAGTTTGTGAGAGTAAGTTTGTGCGAGTGAGTGTGTAGTGTAGTCTCAAATGAGTACTAGAATGGTGTGAAAACATGGCCATAGTGAGACCAAGGCGGCCGTGCGTGTGCTGGCCACCCACCCTCTCGTGTTTTGTGTGGTATTCATACTGTAGGTGCTCATGAACAGCACTTGCCCCCAACAATCTGTTAAGGCTATACGGGGGTCTTTGTTTTTGTATGTGTGTTTACGTGTTCGTGTGCGTGTNTTTTTTTGCATGCGTTTGTGAGTGAGTCTGAGTTAATTATTGAGTAGATAAATGGTGAATGAGTGATGATGGGTGGATGAGTGTGAGTGGTTGAGCGAGTGGCTGCGTGAGTATGAGTGAGTAGGTGAGGGAGTGGGTGAGTGGGTACATCTGTGCATGAGTGGGTGAGTAGGTGAGAAATTGAATGAGTGGGTTGGTCAGTGAATTTCTGAGTGAGTCGGTGCGTGAGTGAATAGAGCAGTGAGTGGATGATTGAGTTGGTAAGTTAGTTTTTTTGTGATTGGGTGGATGGATGCATGTGTAAATACAGTACAGGGACTAGTGGTCACAGGGTGTAATGACAGGTTAATGAACAGGGTGAACGATCTGTGGTCTACGAGAAGGATCGAGAATAAGGCTGTGGCCAAGTGACAGAAGGGAGCAGGTGTGGATCAGGGACCAAGAGCCATCGAGAAGGTTCTAGAGAGGGGCGTGGTCACGGTTTAAGGGATGGCCACGCATAGGATAAAACGTGTTGGCTTATAATAGTTGGGCATTTACAAATTTACCAACTTAGATTCAGATGAATACTAGAACCTGGTGTGGCGTGTAGTGAACGTCAGCACGGGGGAGACGAAGGCAGCCGCCATGCGTGGTCACACCACCTCCCTTGTGTGCAGTGCCCTCCTTGATAGGTGCGCACTTGACCTAATATTCTGTGTAGGCTACAAGACCTTTGTCTTTCCGTGTGTACATGTTGCGAGTGTGCACGTGTGTGCAAGTGTGTAAATGTACAAGTGTGCACGTGTGTGTGGCCTCAAGGTGCACATAGCCTGGCACAAGCGTCGTGGTGACGTCACCGCCACTTAGTGGCGCTGGTGAGATTTAGGCTGGCCTGCTTACGATCCATCCTTGGTTTAACCAGGATGGATTGTGTGAGGAGCTCACAAATCCGTGAAAGACCGCGACAGTCCCATCAATGAGCTCCTCCAGCAGCAACGCTGGATTCACTAGGTCATGTAGCCCTCATGCCAAACCACCTCATGCCCAACTGTTTCTGTTTGTCCAGTTAGAGAGGTTAAAAGGTGCAAGAAGCGGGCTGGAGTAGAGATGGACTGATGCAGTACGGGAGGATGTGGAGCTGAGTGGACTTGCTGAAGATCGGTACCAGCGGTGTCAAGATCGACCTCTATGGAGGAGGCTTATCAAAGACGCTACTGGGCAGTTGGAGGCAGTCGCACTCCAAAAACAACTCAGGGCAGAGGAGCGGCGCTCACAACAATGAACGAAGTGCTGGGTGGCTAAAATGCAGCAAGTTGGCGCAGTAAAGGACACAGCTGGTGCATCCACCAGGCATCTCAGTCAACCCATGCATCTGGGTATGTCCGTGACCTCGTGTCAGTGAACCTTCGACACTTCACGTGGCCTCAAGTGCACCTAGCCTGGCACCTGGTGACGTCACCGCCACTTAGTGGGGTATGGCGGCTGTTGTTGTTGAGCGTACACGTGTGTACGAGTATATACGTGAGTGTACACGTGTGATGCGGCTAAATGGTAGTGCTGTACTATCAGTAGTAAATAGCACTGCGGTGTTAGTAACAGCAGTATTATACTAGTTATAATAACACTAGTGTGGTAGTAACAGTCGTAGTTATACTAGTTATAACACTACAGTGTGGTAGTAACAGTAGTAGTTATACTAGTTATACTAGTGTGGTAGTAACAGTAGTAGTTATACTAGTTATAATACTACAGTGTGGTAGTAACAGTAGTAGTTATACTAGTTATAACACTACAGTGTGGTAGTAACAGTAGTAGTTATAATACTACGGTCTGGTAGTAACAGTAGTAGTTATACTAGTTATAATACTACGATGTGGTAGTAACAGCAGTAGTATACTAGTTATAATACTATAGTGTGTAGTAACAGTAGCTATACTAGTTATAATACTAGTGTGGTAGTAACAGTAGTAGTTATACTAGTTATAACACTACAGTGGTAGTAACAGCAGCAGTTATACTAGTTGTAATAACACTACGGTGTGGTAGTAATAGTAGTTATACTAGTTGTAATAACACTACGGTGTGGTAGTAATAGTAGTTATACTAGTTGTAATAACACTACGGTGTGGTAGTAACAGTAGTAGTTATACTAGTTATAATACACTAGTGTGGTAGTAACAGCAGTAGTTATACTAGTAATAATACTACTAGTGTGGTAGTAACAGTAGTAGTTATACTAGTTATAATACTACTACGGTATGGTAGTAACAGTAGTAGTTATACTAGTTATACTAGTGTGGTAGTAACAGTAGTAGTTATACTAGTTATAACACTACGATGTGGTAGTAACAGTAGCAGTTATACTAGGTATCCAAGCGTTTGGAGTGGAAACAGAGAAGGAATTAGAATCGCACGCTTTCTGTCATTAGCATAACGTACTTCAGTGTTGTGGGAATCTAAGGTCATATTGTCAGCTTAACCTGTTTGTATGTACATGGATCTGTACTTGTGTGTATGTCCACTCGTGTGTTTATTACACTCGTTGATGTGGATATGTACATGCCTGAATGTGTATAGGTATGTACAATCATTTGTTCGCATATTTGTTTGTGTAGTAGAACGCAATCCTGTGTATTACACTGCTGTGTATGTACACTCGTGTGTGTATGCGCACTTGTATGCATGTGCACCCGTGTGTGTATGTATGAAGCAGTGTGTATGCACATTCGTGTATGTTTCTACAGCGCTGTGTATGTCCATTCGTGTGTGGATGTAGTGAGTGTGACCAGCGGACTGCCACGATGCTGCCAGTTAAGGATAAACTTGTGTGATGGAGATGCTCACCTGAAACTCGCCTCCACACGTGTTCAACGTTAAAACTCATAGAAACACGTGCACACTCGTGTGTGAATGCACACCGCTGTATATACAGTCGTGTTTGGATGCACACTCGTGTGTGTATGTCTACTCGTCCGTGTGTATTAATCTGCAAGAAAATCACGTTAATACTCGTATCGAAATCTTTATTAATACGCATGCTATTCCCAATAGGAATTCAACACTTAAAATATATTCTTAAAATCAAAAACGTAAACGTCGATTTCCCCTTTGACGTCCTTTTTGACTGAAGCCATTCGTCCAGAAGTCCAAGCCATCAAACACAGGAACAACGAACGTGCAATCCACGCACACTCTGAAACTATTATTTGAAGTTAATTATTACACAATCATGAAAATTAAAGAACATGTTTAAAATATTGAGCAAAGTTGTGGTCACAGACTTTCTCCAACTTCAGCTCAACAAGATCACTTAACCACTAGAGTAAATCAGGAATTGAACCACTCACAAGCACTGCACATCACACCACATCAGAAAGTAATCCGATAGGACTACAAGCACACCTTAACGTGACGAAGTCTAGAATAAACCTCAACACTCAAGACACAGAAATCACAAAACACCACGACAAAATTAATAACAGTATTTTCTGGTGACTGTGAAGATTTATTTCCGTGAAAATGCCTTCCCACACACAGAACAATTTAATGGCTTTTCGCCCGTTGTTTATGGTGAGTGTGAAGAGTAGATTTCTGTGCAAATACCTTCCCGCACACAGAGCAATTGAACGGCTTCTCGCCCGTGTGTTTTCTGTGATTGCGAAGAGTTGATGAATCTGCAAATGCCTTCCCACACACAGAGCAATTGAACGGCTTCTCGCCGTGTGTGTGTTTGGTGATGTGAAGAGTTGATTTCTGTGCAAATGCCTTCCACACACAGAGCAATTGAATGGCTTCACGTCAGTGTTTGTGTGGCGCTGTGGAGAGTTTTCTGCTCCATGTGACTGATTTGTCAGAACAGAGAAACTGTCGCGGGTGTTGTTGAGAGTAAAAGGTGCCCTCTAAGCTGCGTGGATGTCTGGCTCAAATAGCCAAAAGCGAACTCTTACAACGTCTAACTCAGGGGTCCTCAAACTACGGCCCGCGGCCACATGCGGCCGCCGAGGACATTTATCCGGCCGCCGGGTGTTTTTGCCGCCGCTGCCTGTTGTTATTTTTTCTGCATGAGAAGGACGGTCATTGGTGGAAGAGTGAGAGGGGCGGAGTTCCCCCCAATCAGACTGCATTGATGGCAGTGCAGTCTGTATGTCTCTGTGTGGGCAAAGTTATTGCTGGTATATTGTTTTTGTAGCGCTGTATATATATTGGTATTTTACTAATAGCAATTTGACTCCCTAGGAAACAATGATCTCAAGAAAGAAAAAATTTACTCGGAGTGTAGGATATTCAAAGAACAGTGGACTTATGATTACTTTTCATGCAGTACAAGGAAAGAGCTGTGTGTCTGATATGCAGAATATAGTGTCTGTGTTCAAAGAATACAATTTACGTCGACACTATGAAACTCAACATAAAGATAAATATGATTGTTTGTCGGAGAAGTGAGAAAAAATAAAATATTAAAACTGAAAAATACATTAACAACTAGCAAAATACTTTGTGAAGCAGAAGCAGCTAAATATGTCATCACTGCGAGCAAGTTTTCAAGTTGCCAAGCTAATAGCGTGCACTGCAGACCATTCGTGGAGGGAGAATTTGTTAAAGAATGCTTCTTTCTGTGCCAAAGAGATGTGTCCAGAGAAGGCCGATTTATTTAGTACAGTGAGTCTTTCAGACCTACATTACACGGAGGATTGAAGAAATGGGAGACAATTTGCATCAGCATTGCAAAACTCCACAAAAAAACTTTCCTATTTTTGTTGGCACTCGACGAAAGCAATGATGTTCTGATTCTGCAACTTCTAATTTTTATTCGTGGACGAATGACTATTCGAAGTCACAGAAGAGCTTGCTGCACTGCAAAGCATCAAAGGAACAACTACAGGAGAGGATATCTATGAAAAGGTTTGCCAACTGTGTATGGTTTGGAGCTGAACTGGGCTAAACTAGCCAGTGTGACAACTGATGGTGCTCTAGCATGGTGGGTCTAAGAAGGAGTAATTGCTCGCATTAACCAAGAGATGGACAAACATAACCATTCTCATCCAATAGCCATACACTGCCTCATCCACCAACAAGCGCTGTGTAGTAAATCACTGAAGTGGGACTCTGTTATGAAAATTGTGGTATCTTGTGTTAACTTCATTAGAGCTCATGCACTAAACCACAGACAATTTCAGGAATTTCTGTTTGAGCTAAATGTTGACTATGAAGATGTTCTGTACCACACAGAAGTCCGTTGGCTGAGTCGAGGGAGAGTTGTGAAACGTTTCTATGACTTACTTCCACAGATTACAGCTTTTCTGCTTTCAAAAAACAAAGAAGTATCAGAGCTCAATGATGCAGAATGGAAATGGCACCTTGCCTTTCTGACAGATGTAACAGAGCTACTCAACAGTTTCAATGTGCAACTTCAAGGAAAGGGGAAGCTCATCTGTGATATGCAATCACATGTCAAAGCATTTGAAGTAAAATTAGGCCTCCTCATCAAACAAGTGAAGGAGGAAAACTTCTGCCATCTCCCCACAACTCAAAATCTGTTAGCAGAAAAACCATTGGTTGCATTCCCCAACAAAACATGTGTGGATTCATTGGAAAAAATGCAAAAGGAGTTCCAATTTAGATTTAAAGAGCTTCATCTCCATGAACAGGACATACAGCTTTTCCGTAACCCATTTTCTATTGACATTGAAAATGTGGATACAATTTACCAAATGGAACTGGCTGAACTGCAGAATTGTGACTCTCTGAAAGACGCATTCAAGTCAAGCAGCCTTCATAATTTCTATGCATCTCTCCTCTCTGAGACATATCCTCATCTCAGGAACCATGCACTCAAAATGGCAACCATCTTTGGCAGCACTTATGTCTGTGAACAGACTTGTACCAGAATGAAACATTTGAAATCTCCAACCAGATCTAGACTAACGGATACACACTTCCATCACTTGTTACGACTAGCAGTGACAAATATGGAACCCGACATTGACCATCTCATTAGCCAAAAGCAGGCCCATAGTTCCCATTGAAATACTGGCAAGTTTGTTGATTTAACTTTACTTGTTCTTCATTTTAAATATTGTATTTGTTCCCGTTTTGTTTCTTCACTTCAAAATAAGATATATGCAGTGTGCATAGGAATTTGTTCATAGTTTTTTTTAACTATAGTCCGCCCTCCAACGGTCTGAGGGACAGTGAACTGGCCCCCTGTTTAAAAAGTTTGAGGACCCCTGGTCTAACTGATACACAGTAAGTCGGACTACACACGCGATTACCAGTTTACCACTAACAAAGACACTTACTTGTTGATGCACGGCGTATCGATGTCCCTGTAACCCGTCTGAAGAGATCGCCACGAACTCTCCCGAAGCGAAGTCGCCAACCAGTCGCCAAGCAATCGTGCTCGCCAGGCTGGTCTCGTGGAAGAAGGGTTATCTGCAGAGCGGGGAGTCGAGCGTCTATCCTCAGCAAAATCCGTCTCGAAATGACCCTGAGGTCTGATTTTAAGCCCCTTATAACTTTGCTCTAGCATCCAAATTCTTTGTTCTCGACTTGGCCTATTATGGACTTTGCATTCAATTGTTAATTTTTACATTAACAATCCGCATATCTAGCAACATAATACTATGTACATCTCACTGCATAATTGTACTTTTCCGTTTGAATAAGGATGTGCATCTCCATGCATATTTCCGTGATTCGTGTTAATTTGCTAATATTCACCCCCCAATGTCCTCTAAACTGCTGCAAATTTAGAGGA
>WFAB01002286.1:0-47010 GCA_018977245.1 Lethenteron camtschaticum
AGGCGTCGTCAGGGTCGGGATTGAACCCATGACCCCTCCTGTATACCAGGCGAGGTAGTTAACATATCCGAGCCACCGAGATGATGATGAGAGAGAGAGACACGCAAAATCTAAATATACAGCAGCAGGCGTCGTCAGGGCCTGGATCTAACCCACGACCTCCTGCATACCAGGCGAGGTAGTTAACATCTCCTAGCCACCGTGATGATGATGAGAGAGACACGCAGACTCCAAATATACAGCAGCAGGCGTCGTCAGGGTCAGGATCGAACCTATGACCCTCCTGTATACCAAGCGAGGTAGTTATCATATCTGACCAGCGTGATGATGATAAAAGAGAGACACGCAGACTCCAAATACACAGCAGCAGGCGTCGTCAGGTCGGATCGAACCCATGACCTCCTGCATACCAAGCGAGGTAGTTAACGTCCCGCCACTAGCATCCCCTGGGCGAGCTGCTCTAGCAAGCGTCAAGCAGGAAAACCCGTGGACGGCGGGGGGGGGAAATTGTCGTTTTGTGGGAGGCCGGGGAAACGTTTGTGGGTTTTAGTGGCGAGGGGGAAGGGCCCCCCATCGAGACTCTCGCAATCCGGACTGAGGTCCACTGCCCCTGCAGGGGAAGGGGTTAACGGGTTTTTTAATTTATTTTTGGTGACGGAAAGAACCCCCGGAACAAACGGAACGATTCATCACGGGCTGTGCGGTTGAGCGATCGGTATATTTGTTTGGGCAATTGTCAGGGACCTCGACTTTAATGCGTTATTTATCATTATTATTACAGCTACTATTTTTATATTCACCAGGTAAAGCCCCACCGAGCTACGTAGCTCAAAGAAGCTCATCGCGTGGATATTTATAGCAGCAGCTAAATAGACGTATTTATTTACTCTGTGACCAAAATTAAAATTGACATCGGGTGGCCGTGGGTGGGCCAGGATTTCAGGACGCGACACTGACGGCACCGTTCAGAGCCAAGGCTTGCAGAGCGAAACGTCGGACAACGCGCTCGGGGGGGGGGGGGTAGCGCAGCGCAACAGACAAACCGCAGCGGTGAAGTCCACGGTCAGCGGCGCGCTCGTTTGAACAAGTTGCTGAAATAAATCACCGGAAACCAAAACTACAAGGGACGACGATTCGGACGAGTTGCAGGAAGGACGATAAGGAGAGAGACAGTCGCGACTGCATCAACGGCTCCCGTCCATTTAAAAAATCGGCCTGTCGCCAAAGATCATCTCCGTGCGACGAGCGCGTGACGCCGCGGCAGCGCGACGCGAACGCGCGAGCTCGCAGTGCGACGGGCACGGGAGGAGGCGCCGAGTGTCCACGTCGCAACGTGGCACGTCCCACCGCCCTGCACGCAAACACAGGTGAACCGGCGGCTAGTCGCTCGTCACCAACAGGTGCTTGTGCACAGGCATGTCCACGTACACGTGCACCCCGTGCTCTCTTTTAGCCCCGCCCCCCACCCTTCCGATACGTCATCATGCGCACCAACAGGGACTTGCGCACAAACACGTCCATGTCTACGTGCACCTCGTACTCTCTTTTAGCCCCCCCCCCCTCCATTCATTGGCTACCACATTCTGATAAGCTCCCCTCCCCCTCTCCTCCCCACTCAACTTGTATTTAAGAACTTGCATCTTGGAATCCCTGCCTCACTTGATGCAGCAAATCTGGCTGTGACGGTCCCACCTGATGACGGAGACTTGTGTTGCCTCCGAAACGTCGTGATTTTTCATTTTTATTTTTATTAATTTTAATTTCATTTTTTACCCACGTGACTTTACCGAAAAAACTAAGAGCATGACGTCTGGGGGTTTGGTTAGGCCACGTGACGGGCCGCCGACCAAATCACCCGACACATTTGGGGGGGGGGGGGGGTCACATGGTCGGTTCGTTCACATCGGTCGCCGTGGAAGTTTCGATTTTTTTTATATCTGCGGAAGCGCCGCCGGGTGGACAGTTCCCGCGCCTGGCTCCGTTGCCACGACAGATATGTTTGTATTTTTTTGTGATTGCATCAAATGAAGTTAACTTCAAAAGTCAGAAGAGAGCCGCCCCCTCCTTCGTTCAGGAGCATCCACACGTCGAACTGCCCCGGAGCGACACGGCATTTGGCCGCGCCCCCCCCACCACCCTTGACTAGACTAGGCCTGAACTAGCCCTTGGCACCGGCTCACTGCAACCTCTTGGCTGGCCATCGGACAAAGACGGTGGTGGTGACCGCATCGCTCGGCGCTTTCACATGCGCTTCTGCGGTCGTCTGGAACGCTCTCTTTCCTTTCCGATGTTAGGAAGCGACCGGGAGCTATGAACTTCAACGAATCTGAACGGATCTCCTCGCCCGATTAAATAAACACCGTCGTGGAACGAGACGGTGACCTTTCATTTATTAAAATGTAAAATAAAAAATATGCAAATCGGAAAAAAGCTGCCACGAACCCTCAATGGCTCTTGCACGGTAAAATAATGGAGATTTTTTTTTCTCAAATAACGAGCGTGGTTAAATTCCGGACGCGAATCACGGAGCCAACGATGAATCCCGACGGCTCGCCCTTTTGGTCTAAAAAAGAGGAAAAGCTGTCAGCTGACGGGAGATAATGAATGCGAGCGGCTTCTCACTTGATAACTAAAGGACATCGCGGGAGGTAAATAACTTCCCGCAAATGGTTCTCTCATTTTGACCGAGGATCCCCCATCGTGAGGATCCGTAAATCTCAGCCGGCTCTCTCATCTTGTAAAAAAAAAATAAACAACATTAATAGTAATCATAAAATGTATGACTGTACACGTCCCGTAGTCTGCATCCGTGAACCTCGTGCATTAACAATGAACTCTAAAATCCTAAGGATTTAGGTGGCATATAAGCCCTGGCCATTAAATGTAAACATAACTTCAGCTACATTACAGACAACAGGCGAATGGTTATTTTTACAACGAGCTGGTACAAGCTGTCCGATGAATGAGCTACCCCCTCCCTCCCTCCCTCTCCTTCACAAACCTAATCCTTAACAAAAGCCCACTGCGTAACCCGAGGCCTTGTTTAAAAAAAACTATCCCCACCTCCGCCCAACCCTCAACTGAATATTTTTTCCCCATCGGCAATGCTCGAGAAGAGAGTCAGAGACGTTTTAAAAAAAATAAATAGAGAACTCAATTAGCACAACAGCACAACGACACCCCATCAATGCCACCAGGAAACCCTCGGCCTTTTCAGTTGCGTGAGGGGGAACATTTAATCCATCTGCCCTATTGGTGCCCAAGCCCTACATGGTCCAGAAGAGTTTGTTGAAGATATCAAGCCGTGTATAAAACCGTCAACTATTTTGCTCGGTTATGTAACATTAACACACCTCTGGTTTTTCGATTTAAAGCTTTCGTGACTGCAGGGATTCATCTTCTTGGTTCTTTCGGTAAAGTCACGTAGAATGGAAATAATAAAATAATAAAAATAAAACATTATGTTTTTTTTATTTGCATTCTACGTGACTTTACCGAAAGAACCAAGAAGATGAACCTCTGGTTTTGCAAAAAAAATAACAAATCAATTGGCAAATTTGCCCCCACCACCGCAAGTAACAACTTGAACCATCGTCATGCGAACTCTGCGGTCATTCTCGCAGCAGCGGCTTTCGGCTGACCGTCGAACAAAGACGACGGCGGTCACCGCATCGCACGGCGCTTTCAGGTGCGCCTCTGCAGCCGTCTGGAACGCTCTCTTCCTCCCGATGTTCGGAAGCCACTGGAGCTATGATGATTGAAAACTCATTTCTTTAATCCCGATTTGTGTGCGTGGTTTGTTGTCCTTCCCCCGCACCTCCGATTAGCACGGTTGGCTACGTACAGTGCCCGAAAGAAATTCACCATACACACACACGCACACAAAATTTGATTCGATTGGCTCTGTCAGATGGAGAAAGGTTATGGTTAAACGGAGGCTATATATCTACGCGATCCAACTCAACGGAAAATAATCACGAATCATAAGCAGGCTTCTTAAACAAATGGTGCCGCAGATGTTATCGGCAAAAGAGCTCTCAATCTAAACGATGAGGCTCAGTTCAGTGGAAGCAAGGAAGCGCAACAACAACACAACAACAAACACCGACACTGTTGACAAACTCATTACTCTTTTGTCCTGGCGCATCACATCACCACCACACATCTTGTAACGGTGCAGATGAGTCGGCACCCCCCCCACACCCCCCCACATCCCCGCCCTGCCCCCCCACACCCCCGCCCCCCACACCCCCCACATCCAAACTCGCACGACACGAAGGGAGCCAGCGAGGTTCGCACACGCGGCACTTGCAGCCTCCGGTGGGCAGAAGCCTTCACGCACGTTCGATGAACCGGCGGCTCATCAAAGTGTGATTCACAGCGACCCACCAGCAGTTCATCAAAGTGTGATTCACAGCGACCCACCGGCAGTTCATCAAAGTGTCATTCACAGCGAACCACCAGCGGTTCATCAAAGTGTGATTCACAGCGAACCACCAGCAGTTCATCAAAGTGTGATTCACAGCGACCACCAGCATTCACACGTGATTCACAGCGAACCACCGGCAGTTCATCAAAGTGTATTCACAGCGAACCACCAGCAGTTCAACAAAGTGTGATTCACAGCGAACCACCAGCAGTTCATCAAGTGTGATTCACAGCGAACCACCAGCAGTTCATCAAAGTGTGATTCACAGCGACCCACCAGCAGTTCATCAACGTGTGATTCACAGCGAACCACCGCAGTTCATCAAAGTGTGATTCACAGCGAACCACCAGCAGTTCAACAAAGTGTGATTCACAGCGACCCACCAGCGGTTCATCAAAGTGTGATTCACAGCGAACCACCAGCAGTTCATCAAAGTGTGATTCACAGCGACCACCAGCAGTTCATCAAAGTGTGATTCACAGCGACCCACCAGCGGTTCATCAAAGTGTGATTCACAGCGAACCACCAGCAGTTCATCAAAGTGTGATTCACAGCGACCACCAGCGGTTCATCAAAGTGTGATTCACAGCGAACCACCGGCAGTTCATCAAAGTGTGATTCACAGCGACCCACCGGCAGTTCATCAAATGCGGTGAACGGTAACCCACCGGCAGTTCATGCGTTGACCCACGTGACAACGTCGATTTGGTGACCCGAGTTAAGGGTCAACTCTCTTGACCCTTGAGCCACGTGGTCACGCGACAAAGGGACAAATGTTTTGTTAACTCAAATAAGAAAACAAATAGCTTATCAAAATCCAAACTCTTGATCCACGTATCTCCCCAAGCCAAAATCTTTTATTTGTCCGCGTGTACAGCAAAAAAAAAGATAGATAGTGCGGCCACGCCACTCGCTACACTGCCTCGTTGTTTTATGTCGTGCCAAGCCGTGCCGAGTCACAAGACGGCACAACGGGGTTGGGGCCACGCATCGCTCACGTGACGGGGGCGGGGGGAGAGTCGTCAGCGGAACGAGACTCGGTGCAGGGACACAAAATAATCGTAATCAAAAAAATTCGCACACTTCTGAAGGGCGTGGGAGGCTCTCCCCCCTCCCGGTTGCTGTGCGCCACCACGGCCACGAACTCCAAAACCACGCGGCGGAAAGAACCTCGCACTGCCACTCAATATTACACGTGAGGTGGGTTAGGGTGTGGCTGTGGTAGGGTGGGTTAGGGTGGGTTGGTGTGGGTGGGCGAGTGGGATAGGCTGGGTGAGGGTGTGGGTGGGATTGGGTGGGTGGGGTGGATGGGTGGGTGGGTGAGTGGGATGGGTGGTTTAGGGTGTGGGTGGGTGAGTGGGTTGGTGTGGGTGGTGAGTGGGTTAGGCTGGGTGAGGGTGTGGGTGGGCGAGTGGGTTAGGGTGGATTGGTGTGGGTGGGTGAGTGGGATAGGCTGGGTTAGGGTGTGGGTGGGCGAGTGGTTAGGGTGGATTGGTGTGGCTGTACAGGCGGGCAAGTGTACCTGCAATTCTCCACCTCGGACAAACGAATCGATTGGCTAAAAATTGCTTAACGGAATCTCTCCCCGAGTTGCTCCACATTGGCCATACAAATCATCGCCATCAGACTACACACACACATTATTACACACACTACACACACACACACTACACACACACACATTATTACACACGACACTGGATGCGCACGTCATACCTGCTGGGAGCCATCTCCGGCGGGAATGAGGGGGATCATGGGGACGTCTCCGTTCAGGAGCGAGGGTCCATCGCGGTGGTGCTGCTCACTCATCGCCACCCACCGAGACATTCATCGAGGCCCCGGCTCTCCTGCACGCACGCAACAAAGACACAGACAAAGGTCCCCCGTGTAGCAAGCACTGCTGCTGTTGTTGGAGAGTGACACCTATGAAGGCCGCCAGCGCCACGGTCGGCCGCACCACGCCGGGTACTCGTTTGAGGCCGAGTCGACCTAGGGGAGGCCCAGAACCGGTTCAGATAATCGTCACCGGTGTTGGCAGCCGCGAGCGGGAATCGAACCTCAAGTGGCAGTGTTCGTTGCGCAGCGCGCCGACCCACTACACGACCGCTCCTGCAAACAGGACAAAGGCAACGATCCCCCGTATAGCCTTAACAGACTGTTGGGGCAAGTGCTGTTAGCGAGCACCTATAAAGGCCGGAACGGCACACGAGGGGGTCGGTGGCCAGCACCACGCCCGGCCACATTTGGCTCCCCAGTGCTCATTGAAAGCTGAACCTGACCTGGGCTATAGACACACATTAGATTGGTGACACACATTTATTACTTTTAATAAAATATTGCTGGACATCACGAGCTGAGAATCGGTATTTTTAGGGAGGATCTATGGGGTAGGGGTGGGGGCGGGGTGGGGAGAGAGGTGGGAAACCCGGCATCTCGCGCTCCAAGAACGATCGCTTAAAGGCGCTTCATGAATTTTAATTATTATTAATCTCATTCCATCCGATTTTGGATGGAGTGAGATGCCCCGGTTGCCCACCTTCATTGCGCCCCACGCAAAAATAAAAACGCATTATTGAACCACGAACACGTTGGTCGGTGTGAAGCCCTACGTCATGTCAAAATCTAAATTCGGTTGAGGTTTTTAAAATAAAAGCAACGACATTTATGTCGACAGTACATCTGTAATATGCTCACATTGTATTTACAAAGGTGCGTGTTTGCGGGAGGGGCATTGCCCCACCGTGTTCCATGGAATTGTTCCACCCCCTCCCTCCCCCACCCGCAAATCCCCAACACCTTTGCGCGTGAATTGTCACGACAAGTGGCAGCCGGAACAACGACACGGAGCTCCGAGTGCCTACCCCCCCCCCCCCCACTGCTGCCCCCACTGCCCCCCTCCACCGCCACCCCTGCCCCCCCTCCCACCGCCACCCCTGCCCCCCCCCACCGCCACCCCTGCCCCCTCCCACCGCCACCCCCTGCCCCCTCCCACCGCCACCCCCTGCCCCCCCTCCACCGCCACCCCCTGCCCCCCACTCCCACCGCCTCTCCCCCAACCCATTAACAACAGCCACTCGAGGAACAAGCGTGGCTTGATTTAGGGGCACCACCGCGTGTGAACCCAGACTCCCATGGGAAGAGTCAACACAGCCACGGCGGGGCCGGCGGCGGGGGGGGGGGCTAACCCCCCACTCCTCCAACGACGTCACCGTGGGTGCATCTTGGTGCGGGCGCCTTCGGTTTGGAGTTTGGTGGATCGCGGCGTTGCCAGACGCGCGTTTAGAAGAGGTGCCGATGCCGTCTTGGTGACGACGGGCAGAGCGGGAAAGGAAGTCTAACGCGTCGGGCTTTCACCACCAATATCAGCCACGATACAGGTGTGTTTTATATTATCAGGCATGACAGCTTTGATAATTGTTTTTTAACCCTTCTATCTGGCAACAAAACTGACACCTTTTTTTACAAGGAATCAGGTTTGCATAGACCACAATACCTGCAGTCATAATGCAAACAAAAAACATAACTCTGATAATGTATGCACTGTCCTTGAAGTTGATTGGTCCACACCCGAGACAGCTTTCCTTAGAGCCTAGTCTCACATGGTGTTGGACCAGATGACACCAAAAGGCGCACAACTCAAAGACAATGCACCATCAGAGTATGAGAGCTCAGGGTAAGCATTTACACCATTGGAACCTCATTTGCCAGTAAAAATTTTAAATGTGTCGTAACCCTCCACCACCCGACACGGCCAATCAGTNAAAAAAAAAAGTGTCACGTTGACAAAAGACAAATAGTTCACTGCTTTAGCCCACCGGTGTGTTGAAGCGTGAAACCACAACAATTTACAATTTGAGTACGACGTTTCGCTGGTAATTGCATCCAGCATCATCGGGCAATTCGCCAAAAACGTTGATTATGAATAATATTGGTCGCGAACGCCTACGTGTTAAACTCACAAAGCCACAGCATGCGACCCGTGGCCTTGCAACCCCAAGCTGTGGGCCGTGTGGTGTCAACCCAGCGTAGTCCACGCTCCTTCAACGCCGGAGGAGTCGCGAAACCACTCAAACTCTCGCTCGCTCTCTCTCGCTCTCTACCTGAAGCCCCCTCGTCACAGCCATAATCAACCATAATCGCCGCTTGCCGCCGCGCCGCCGCCGCCGCCGTCGCGGGCAGCACGGAATTAAATATCTTTTATAAATCGCGAGCTGCACGCAGTAACAGAGCCGCGACGGTCAACTCGCACGGATGCCCTCCCTGGGGGGGGTGGGTAAGAGATTCTAAACTCGCCATGCATTGCTCGGTGAATCCCAGTGGCTTGAGCGTTGCGATTTAATTGAATTATTGATTATTTTTTTCTCGTTTTTGTATTGCTATTTCTCGTGTTTGTATTGTTGTTCATCATGTTTGTATTGTTGTTTATGGTTTGCTTTGTTGTTTCTCGTTTGTATTGTTTCTCGGTTTTTCTTCCACCTCACCTGTACAAGTTTAGTTCGCCCCATTAACTCACGTGTGACACAATCGCCCACGTGGCGATTGTGTTTTTTACAAACGGCAATTAACGGAGCGCGAGACAAACCCACCGAGACAAACCCACCGAGACGTAGACGCGTCTCTTCACCAAGGAAAACCCGGAACCACGACAAAAAAGGGGCAAAAAAACCACAACGAAGTATAATCACGAAATAATTTTGGTACGACAAGAAAATGAATGAATCGACGCGACTGCAACGATGGTGAAGTAATAGGACCGCACCGGTTACGAGGCCGGGGCGTTCGATGACGCAGGACGCACAAAACGCGGTGTCGCACCGAGTAGAGGCCACGAGTGTGAGGATTCATTTTCCCGACCTACAGCAGAGGTCGCAAACGGGTTTTGATTCCTTACCCGTACCTGTACCCGGCTGCACCAGGGTCGCAAACGGGTACCCGTACCCGGTCGTACCCGTACCCTACCCGTACCCGCCGGGTACGGGTATCGGGTACTGATTGCGACCTCTGGGATGAAGCCATGTTGCAGGCGCGGGTGGGGTGATTCTAGGAACTTGAATTGTGAAAAGAGACAAGACGTTGGGAAATGAGTGACAAACAGTTACTCACCAGTGACTCACGGCCTACCCGTACCTATACCCGGCCGCACCAGGGTCACAAACGGTACCCGGCCGGGTACGGGTAGCCGGGTATCGGGTACCCGGTTGCGACCTCTGCCCTACAGCGGAATTGCGTACACCATGGAATGAGCCCTATCACCACTTTTTGTGCGTTCTCTTTCGGCCGGAAGAGACTGGCTCCCCCGCTACGTCCGAATCCTTAAACCTTCAATCGTTTACATCCCTCGGTCGATCCAGGTTGTATCGGGCCACGTGGGGTGGTGGGGGTGTTTGACCATACTTCACCACGCGTGGCCATTGCCGGTGGGAGGGGTGGTGATGGCGTTGGGAACACGGCGGCGGCCGCTCACGGACCGCCAACACCGTCGGCAATTACCCGAAACGGCTTGGGACTCCCCCTAGGTAGACTCGGCCTCAAAATCGAGCACCCGGTGCGACGCGCGAACGTCGCAACTCGGAGACAAAGGCGGCTGGGGCGCGGCGCTGGCCGCCCACCGCCTCGTGCGCCGCAGGACTCGCCTTCACAAGGCGCTAGCGCCTAACAGCCCTTGCTCCAACAGCCTGTTAAAGGCTGTACGGGGGATCTTTGTCTTTGCTTGGTAGGGGGGGGGCAACGTGATTGGAAGAAAAAAAAACGCCGGTTGCTGGCGACGGAGGCAGCGGATTAAATTNGGGGGGGGGGGGAGGTGTGCGGGGGTGGGGAGGGGGGGCCCACACTTAGGCAATGATGTAATTAAGTCTCGGAGAACGCCAGTCAGACGGAGACCTTCAAACAATCGACTGTGGCGCAGAGTGGCAGTGCCTGCCCGCCCCGCCGACCACCCCCATAGCGCCTCAACGACTCTTGGCTCAGACGAGAGGTGGGGGGGCCTCCTGGGGGGGGGCCTCCTGGGGGGGGGGGGCCCTCCCGGCCCTCCCGGCCCTCCCTCCGAGGCCACGGGGAACTGCGGGCGGCTACCGTCGGCACATTTAGCTCGTAGGCCGAACTCAACAAACTATTTCCCCGGCTGTTGATGGCAACGTAAAACGGCGAACCACTCCCGTCGACTTGCCGCACGTTCGACGCTGCGCCGTCGCTCATCGGCAACTTTGCATAGAACTCAGCCGAGGCGTCACTCCCCCGCCGGCGGTTGCCGCCACGCGTGAATTTGGCGTTCCCGGCGTGCGCGCCGTCGCTCCGTCGACGGCGTTTGAACGTCGCCTGCGCAAAAAATCTGCGACGTGCCAACCGTCGCTCTCGTCCCCGCACTTTAACCGTCTCCCCCCCTCCCCAACACATTTGTCCACCCAGCAGGAGCCAACCGTGCGAATCCGCACGTCCGATTAGCACGGTTGGCCAAGTACGGTGCGGAAGAATTTCAACGTACGTACATCACCATCACGTCCGATCGGCACAGCCGGCTACGTACGGTGCGAAGAAGTTCAACGCACGTGCGTACAAGAACATGGCAGCACAGGCGGGAGGAGATGGAGGGGGGGCGGGTGTTGGGGAGATGCTTTCCAAGAAAAACCTTTCTCCCTGCGTTCACCTGAAACGCACGCGCGGGACAACGCGCCAATTGTTACCGGCAAAAAGAAACGTGGGACTTCCGCCTGACAAGCGCGGTCTTTGTCTTCGCCAAGACGGGCACGACTTTTATACTTTCTCATTCCTCCCAGCACCACCCCCCTCCCCTGCAAACGTTTCACAGGGCTCCAGTATCATCGTTGTTTTTTTTTACGAAAAAAAACCTCCCACGTTGGGCCCCCCACAATCAGCGGCGCTCCTTTCAGCGGAGGGACCAAGCACGGCCGAACGGAGAGAGGAGCGAGTTTACTCATTCAGTGGCATTGCCACGCACGGGCAGACAGAGACCAAAGAGCGGGCACACATTGGCGTCGATCCCCCCCCCCGTCCGTCTCGCACAATGGCCAAGGCGACACCCGCGACCAGATTTCATATCTAGCGGGGAATCTTCTGACACCTTAACGCCGGTCTTCTTCGGGGGGCGGGGGCGGGGGGCACTTTCGCTGACGAGACATCATCATCCGTAGCGCGAGGGCCGCAGCAACACATTTGAAACAACATTGGGGGGTACGACGGCAGCCGAACAACGACGATGATGCAGCTGGGGAGGGGGGGGTGTTGTCACTCTGTGTATTGTCGGGGGGCCGCACTAAATGGCCACCAGGGAGCCGCCAGTGACCCGCGGGGCCTTGTGAATGAAGAGCACGCTGCCCGACACGCCGCCCGTTAAACGAAGACCACGACGGCTGTGCCCCTAGCTTCCGACTCACAAGTCCCCCCATAATCCTCTTTCTGGGATCGCACCGCAGTCACCAACCGGAACCTGGAAGACCGCCGCTGCTGCTGCTGCCGCCGCCGCGTGAACAGAGTGGAACGACGCGGACCCCCACAATATAAACACCTCCTGATCGGAGACCCGAGCGTCGTCAAAGCACCACCGCCTTTGGCTTTGACATTCCTCCTCCTCGAGAACACGGCTGGCAGAAACCATCAACGGCATCAGATCGTCATCAACAGGCCGATGCACACGACGCCTTCGTACCTGGAATTTCTCTCCACTTTTTTCCACCCCTACTACTATAAATTTCCACGCGATGGTAAGCCACTTCGTGGAGACATCATTTGCGGTAGCCGGCTCGCTTCCGAAAAAAGAGCTACGTAGCTCAAGTGGACCTTGCCCTGTACAATAAAAAACAGCGTCGTATAATGGAATAGTAAATTAATAAATAGCTGCCGCAAAAACAACAAAAAAACCCCCGTTGCGAGACACGAGCCTCTGTGAATCCTACGCGGCCCGTTCTTGGCGAGACACCCAACGCATCGGGTGCAGTGGGGATGGTGGGGGAGGATAAGGGCATCGATGCCAGGTATCGTTTATCAGACAGCTGGCATGCGGGGTCGCCCGCATCAAAAGCTCCGCACAGCAGGGCAGGCAGCGGAGCCGCTGGGTGGCTCGCAAGCTTCGGAGATCGGCAACAGCGATGAGCAGAGGTCGCAATCGGGTACCCGATACCCGTACCCTACCCGATACCCGGCTACCCGTACCCGGCCGGGTACGGGTACCCGTTTGCGACCCTGGTGCGGCCGGGTACGGATACGGGTAGACCGTGAGTCACTGGTGAGTAACCGTTTGTCACTCATTTCCCAACGTCTTGTCTCTTCTCACAATTCAAGTTGCTAGAATCAACCTACCCGCGCCTACAACATGGCTTCATCCCAGAGGTCGCAATCAGGTACCCGATACCCGTACCCTACCCGTACCCGGCCGGGTACGGGTAGGGTACGGGTACGGCCGGGTACGGAATCAAAACCCATTTGCGACCTCTGGCGATGAGGGCCGTCACCATGAGGAAGGGCCACAACTTTGTGTTTGGACACCACTGCCAATACCGCACCACCGGGCAAGGAGGTTTCACGGCGGACGCCGTTTGGCGTCTGCCACCGAGTTTTGGGGGGAAGCTGTAGATCCACGGTGGTTGGGTTTCCTGTTCGCTAAATCTCCGATAAGAACGCAACACTGATAACTCTAGCAAGGTGTGTACTTTGAGCGATATTTAAATGGTTCGTATTACGATGGTATTCTTATTGTTATTTTAGATGTTCATCCGAGTTTGAGCGGACCGTCTGCGAGAGCTATGAAAGCCGACACAGACGGACATTGGCCATGTCCCCCCCCGTGCATTGACGCTTTGAACCCGAGTTGAAATCCTCGCACGGTGCAACTGGCTCCGTATCCAAAACGTGGCGTTTACAAAGAGATTGAGCAGTACGTTGCACTTGTTACACGGATAGTCCCATTTAGCCAGTTCAGCCGGGGGTGGGGTGGGGGGTCCAGATATCTTGTGACCCCAATTTACATCTCTAGAACTTAATATTGTCGAAGTGATATTCTTTGGGTCTTTCGGTAAAGTCACGTAGATAGGTTCAAATAAAAAAAACTACAACGTTTCGATCACAACACAAGCGTTCCTGATAAAGCCCCCCCTCCCCCATTGACACTTCAAACCTGAGTTGAAATCCCCGCACGGTGCAATTTATTTGTTCAGCGGTCAGTCGGTGCGGCACTAACTTTGGTGAATATTCAACAGAGTGGAGAGGGGGCTCATTTTGACAAGGTCGACACGCACGTGTGTGTGTGCGTCAATGATAATAAATGGTGATTATATGATATTTGACCTCTCACCTAAGCCTAAAAAAATCCACAGAAGACCCCAATATCAGTTTAACACGTAGGCTTTCGCGACCAATTACCCATAAGAGGTTTACTGGTTAGATCGCGTACATTTAAAAGCGTGTCGTTAAACCGCCACGTTTTATTTACGTGACAAGCCCTTACGAAACCGGCCGCGTCGGGTGACGGTGGCGGGCTTAGCGACACACATTCACGTTCACGCGATCCAACCCACAGAAACATCTTCATTGTGGCGATGGAGGACCCCCCAAATTGGTCCCGACAATGCCAGATGAAGATGGGAGCGGTGGCGCCACCTGACAGACGAAGCGCCGGGATTGCACCTTTGGGACAATCACGAGGCTTTAGCATTTGTAGTTTAGGATTCGAACTATGCAGTAGAACCACTCTTCTAAACGATGGCAATTGGTTCCACGGGACCGGTCATTGAGCGATCTGGTCGTTAAGCGAGTATGGGACATACACGTTCAAAGGGCTTGATTCGTTCCGATAGCATCGAAAAGTTTACCCTTTTTCACCCACAAAACGTACTTTCTCATAGTTAAACAACGGATATTAATATGAAAAGATACTAATAACATTATAAACACATAAAATTTAAAGAAACGTGGTTAATCGATTCATTAATTAAAATTTACTGTAGCCACAACAGCCCGTTGTTAACAGGAGAATGGTCGGTAACCGAACACATTGGGCTCTATGGAGGCACTACACTATAGACTACACTACTACATACACTACACTATATACAATACTATACACTACACACTACACCACTATACACACTACACATTGAGCTCTATGGAGGCACTACACCACTATACACTACACTATACACTACACATTGGGCTCTATGGACGCACTACACTACCATACACTACACTATACACTACTATACACTACACATTGGGCTCTATGTAGGCACTACACTACTATACACTACACTATACACGACACATTGGGCTCTATGGGGGCCCGTCGTTAAGCGATTAGTCGTTAACAGCGGTGGTCATTAAGAGGGGTTCTACTGTATCGCTCCGTGTGGGTCCGTACCTGGTCACATTTTTAAATAAATTGTTTCGTTTTTAGTTCAATGCAACGTGAGGCTTCTCTCGCGGCGGCTGCTGCTCATTTTTAAATCCTTTACATTAAGTTCACTCGCTTGCTTGCTTGCGCGCTTACGACCGTGCAAATCTGTCAGTCGTTTTTTATCCCACTTCCCGTGATCCAATCGAGCTGACATTTTGCACACAGACTCGTTGTGCGTGACAATTTATTTTCGTGAAAAAAAATTCCTAAATTTTCCACTTTTTAGGAAAAAAAATATGTCATATTTAATTTAAAATACTAATGTGATAAAAATGAAACCCTTACTCAAGAAAAACAGAAATGAATACTAAAATAAAACCGATGCCACGCATATAAAGGATTTATAGTGAAAAACTTTGTTTTTACGGGTTAATTTTTTATAGAGTGCAAATAAAATGTACGAAACGGGTTGGTCGGCAGGTCTCGTTCAAAAAGCAGTCAAATAACAGGGGGTAAGCGATTGCTCACTCAACACTTCCTCTGAAGGTGGAAGGGACTCGAAACGAATTTTTTTTTAAAATAATTACCAGGTAAGGCCCCCCAACTGAGCTAAGTAGCCTATTTTAACGGTAGCGACCTGGAAAACGCAAATGACAGCTCAACGAAGTGGGCTTAGCGTCGACGTGGAAATTTATTGCAGCCAAATACTTTGAACGCGTGACGTCGATTCTAAATGTGGAGGGGGGAAAAAATGCGGAGGACCCGGAGAAAATTCACGCGACCACGGGGAGACACACACACTCCAAATGTACAGTAAACGTCGAACCCACGACCTCCTGATTACCAGGCGAGGTAGTCAACATCTCCTAGCCACCGTGCCGTCAGGGTCCAGGGATCGAACCCACGACCTCCTGCATACGAGGCGAGGTAGTTAACATCTCCTAGCCACCGTGGCATCAGGGTCGGGATCGAACCCACGAACTCCTGTATACCAGGCGAGGTAGTTAACATCCCCCAGCCACCGTGGTGCCACTCTAGATGGAGCTCCAAGCAAGCATCATCTCCGGGCTTTGCAACCTGCTTAGCTTTCGAGATCTGACGGGATCCGCTGTGATGCAGCTGTAAGGGGGGGGGTGGTGATATTTTGCGTATTGTCGGGGAGGGGGGGCACACGTCAGGGGCTGCGCTAAATGCCACCAAGGGGCAGGCAGCTGGTGGCCCGCTGGGCCTTGCTAATGAAGAACGGTGGCCCGAACGCGCCTGGAAGCCGCCGCACGTGGCTGAAGAATCCACTTCATGAATGGGCGATACCGCAACTCACTGCTGGCGCTCTCTTCGCTGCCAACCGGACGACGGGGCGTTACCTGGGACGCGAGCACGTCAAGGCCAAGGCTAAGTTTACTGCCTGGCAGCAGCTGCCACCGCACGCATCACCACAAACCCTCAGGGCCACAGCACGTACCACCACAAATCCACAGGGTAACCACACGCACCACCAAACCCGCAGGGTCATCGTACACGCCACCACAAACCCACAGGGTCACCGCACGCACCACCACAAACCCACAGGGTCACCACACGCACCACCACAAACCCACAGGGTCACCGCACACACCACCACAAACCCACAGGGTCACCACACGCACCACCACAAACCCACAGGGTCACCACACGCACCACCGCAAACCCACAGGGTCACCACACGCACCACCACAAACCCTCAGGGTCACCACACACACCACCACAAACCCACAGGGTCACCACACGCACCACCGCAAACCCACAGGGTCACCACACGCACCACCACAATCCCACAGGGTAACCGCACGCACCACCTCAAACCCACAGGGTCACCGCACGCACCACCTCAAACCCTCAGGGTCACCACACGCACCACCACAAACCCACAGGGTCACCGCACGCACCACCACAAACCACAGGGTCACCGCACGCACCACCACAAACCCACAGGGTCACCACACGCACCACCACAAACCCACAGGGTCACCGCACGCACCACCACAAACCCACAGGGTCACCGCACGCACCACCACAAACCCACAGGGTCACCGCACGCACCACCACAAACCCACAGGGTCACCGCACGCACCACCGCAAACCCACAGGGTCACCACACGCACCACCACAAACCCACAGGGTCACCGCACGCACCACCGCAAACCCTCAGGGTCACCACACGCACCACCACAAACCAGCAGGATAACCACACGCACCACCACAAACCCACAGGGCCACCACATGCACCACCACAAACCCACAGGGCCACCACACGCACCACCACCACAAACCAGCAGGACCACTAGGCATCACTTGTGGCCAAGTGCCGGGTAAACTACCTTATTTTGTCCGGTTTCGTCAAGAGACAGGGGCTAGGGCTTATTTTACACCGGTCCTGCCTCACCCTCCGATTCGCACGGTTGGTTACGTGCGGTGCAAAAGAAATTCAACATACGTACGTACACCCGTACACACGTACACACGTACACCCGTACACACGTACACCCGTACACACGTACACCCAGGATCGCCGCCCTCTGTTTTGAGGCAGCTGCTATCATTGGACATCTGTAGGGCTTCCGGGGACATTGAGAGGTCCTGGTGGCAGTGGTGGTGGTGGAGATGATGATGATGGTGGTAATAATGCACCACTCAAGGACAAAGCATCACCGGGCCAGATGGCGCAGTGGTGGGAGCGAGCGGCTTGCAATCAAAAAGGTTGCGAGTTCACATCCTGTTTGAGGGTTGACTCTGAATAATAATAAAGGTACGGCATTAGCACCGAACATGCACGGCCATCGCTCCGTCGCAGCCGAGCAAACGAACGCTCAAAGTGGCCCCCCCGTGGGAGTCCCAAATTTTAAATCCCCCCACCCCCCCCACCAACTGTGCGCTCATAAAAAATGGAAATAAACTATTTTTAAAAAAAAACACAATTTTTTTCTTTTACAGGTAAGCGACCTGGCCATCACCAACGATAGCTCAACAAAACGCGGCTTATCGTCAGGTGGAAATTTTTTGCAGGGGCCAAAGACTCTAAAACGCATGACGTCGATTCGGAATGTGGAGGGGAAAAACCGCAGGACCCCGAGAAAAATCCACGCGACCACGGGGAGAGGGAGAGAGACACGAAAACTAAAAATATACAGCAGCTGGCGCCAGGGTCGGGATCCAACCCACGACCTCCTGCATACCAGGCGAGGTAGTCAACATCTCCTAGCCACCGTGGCGGATGTCCTGCCGATCACCCAGGGGCCCCAAGCACCGCATCCTCTCAGGCTGCCCACGTAACCCCAGGGCCGCTACAAATTTTTGTAAAAAATTCTTTTTTTTGGAATTTTGTTTGTAATTTTTTTGTTATTTTCTTCCCCCAACAGGCACCGGCCTTGGGTCGAGGGAAAGCGGTGGCAGCGGCAAACGTGGCCGTCGGCAAAATCCGGTGAAACGGGCCGAAACGACGAGTGTCTGCCCCGGCCACAAGAGGCCCTCTCCACACGAGCAGCGGAGGGTCAAAGGACCCGGGGCCACTCCTTCAAAGAGCCACATCCTGGAAACAACACGGGGGCACAATCTCCAGGCACGTGTTTGTACGCTTCATGTTCCACGGGCCAAGTGTGCACAGCCCAGCCGACCACACGGCAACGCAAAGTGCATTTGAGGATAAAGAGACTGCGTGTGTGCGCGAGTGTGTGTGTGTGTGTGCGTGCGTGTGGGGAGCGCGGTGAGCGCAGCGGTTAACGCGTTTCACTACGAAGGCGGCGACCCGAGTTCGATTCCCGGTCGACACCGGTTACGATTATCTGAAACTCTCGTGGGCCTCCTCTCCTAGGTCCACTCGGCCTTAAACGAGTACCTGGTGTGGTGTGTAAACATCGCCACCCACCCCGTCGTGTGCCGTGCCAGCCTTCACAGGTGCGACTCGCTAACAGCACTTGCTCCGAGTCTGTTAAGGCTACACGGGGATCTTTGTGTGCGTGTGTGTATGTGGTAGTTCGCAGCGCACCGCGGATTGAGGGACTATCCTCCAGGGTGATGCGCCATCTACTTGACCCACATTGACCAATGCGATTGTTGCAGTTCTGCTGCACCACAAGTAGAGAAACGAACAGGTGGCAACCCGTACACCTCCACCTCCTCGTGCAGGCCTTAATAGGCGCTCGCTAACAGCACCGGCCCCAACAGTCCGTGCAGGCTACACGGCGTGAGGGTCGCGGATCAAACCACGACCTCCCGTATACCTGGCGAGGTCGTTGGACATTTATCGCCACCGTGATGCCACATAAAGCAGGCATCATCCTCCGGGCTGCAACCCGCTTGGCTTCCGAGATCCAACGAGACCCGATGCGATGTAGCTGCGAGGACTTTAGTACCCGTGTCAAAACCGGCGCAGATGGGGGGGTGGGGGGGGGCGGGTGGATCCGAGTCGGTGCGTGCGGTAAGTACGGCGGTTTAGTTTTTCCTTCCTTCATTTTTTGCCTAAATCTTTGTTTGCGAACGAGCCGGTTTCTCCGCCTCGGCTGCAGCCACTGCCAAGCGCGCGACGTCCGCACGACACCCCGGTGCACAATACACACGGGCCCCGGGTCCCACCGTCCGTCAGCCGACCGCGCTGCGGCCTGACCGCGCGGTCTATCAACGGGGACATGGCGGCACGCGGGCCTTTGTCCGGAGGATCTGCGTCTGCGCCCCGGGCGATGTCGTCCGTTAATCCTCTTCGTTCCCCGATGGGACAGAAGGCCCCCCGGCGACGGAGACCTTTCTGCGATGCGGCCTGTGTGCGCAGCGGTGTGGTGGCATGGGTCTCGGCGCAAGGAATTCAATGCCCCCCGGAACCCCCCGGAACCCCCCCCCCCGCTCCTCCTCCCCCGGCGTCTGCGTCACTCCGACCTGCGAGCCCCCCGGTGCAGTTTAACTGCCTGCACACTCGAAAGCTTTCCCCACCGACCCGGTGACATGCAGGGTGTCTCCGTGCAGAACAAGTGCAGCCATCGGGGTTTGCAAATGGCCCATCGGCCAGAATAAGTACCCAGGCCACGCCACACTCCCACCAAGAATCCTTGGCACCGGGCCCGCGACAGCCAAGCTGCTAAGCCACCCGGTCTGGACCAGCGCAAAAGCCAACGGTGTAGAGTTTTTACAAGGTCTATGCGCAGCAGCAGCAGCAGCTACTCACGTGTACAAGCCATGCGTGTGACCTTTGATCCGTGTTAAAAAACAGACGCGGACAAAAAAATATGTCACCTCGCACGTCACAGCGGATGGCGGCGGCGGTGGTTGTGGTGGTTCTGGCTGTGTTGATAGCAGAGGTCGCAAACGGGTTTTGATTCCTTACCCGTACCCGGCCGCACCAGGGTCGCAAATGGGTACCCGTACCCGGCCGGGTACGGGTACCCGTTCCCTACCCGTACCCTACCCGAAATGAGTGACAAACGGTTACTCACCAGTGACTCACGGCCTACCCGTACCTGGCTGGGTACGGGTAGCCGGGTATCAGGTACCCGGTTGCGACCTCTGGTTGATAGAGCACAGGACCACCGTGCCACAGTGGGGAGATGTTAACTACCTCGCCTGGTATACAGGAGGTCGTGGTTCGATCCCGACCCTGACGCCTGCTGTATATTTGGAGTTTGCGTGTCTCTCTCTCTCTCTCATCATCATCACGGTGACTATGAGATGTTAACTACCTCGCCTGGAATACAGGAGGTCGTGGGTTCGATCCTGACCCCGACGCCTGTTTGCACATTCTATCTCCCCGTGGCCGCGTGTATTTTTCTCCGGGTCCTCTGGTTTTTCCCTCCACATTTAGAATCGGCGTGTGTATGCAGAGTATTTTGGCTGATATAAAGCTCCACGCGATATCGCCACTCCGTTGAGCTTTCATTTGTGGTCAGGTCGCTTCTGAAAATAGCTACATTAGCTCAGGTCGGCCTAACCTGGATAAATAAATAAAAATTGTGTACAGCTTTATATTCTTGGCTCTTTCGGTAAAGTCACGTAGAAGGGAAATAATAAAAATATAAAACAATAAGATTCTCACGACGTTTCGCCTGCAACACAAGCAGTCGAAACGTCGTGAGAATTTCATTGTTTTATATTTTTATTATTTTATTATTTCCCTTCTACGTGACTTTACCGAAAGAACCAAGAATATGAATCCCTGCAGTCACGAAAGCTTCGAATCAAAATTTTACAGCTTTATAGTTTTACACACCGAAAGATTTGCCCGCAAGGTGGTGAAGGGCAAACGCACAGCGAGGCTTCAAGTTGCGAACGTAACGACAAGGGTTCCGGCACGGACGCGATAAATGTTGCACAATGTACCGGGCGACGAGAACATAAAAAAAGCAATCAGGAAAAACGCGAAATAAATAAGCAGCTGCGGTGGGCGGCGTAGAAAAACAAACGCGTTCAACAAAAAATGAACCGCGGGCGTACAGTAGTGTCACAGCGGTCTCGTTGTCGTACGGTAAAAGATGCAACAAAAATATTTGCAAATAATAAAACTAAATTATTATTAAAAACTTAGCCTGCCCCCCTTGCAAAACTGCAGTTTCGGAAAACAACATTCTCCGGTACGGCATTGCACTGCCAAACAGGAGGAGCATGTCTGTTTGCATGTTGGCCATAAACACCTGTGGTTAATGCAGTTAATTCTACATTTGAAGCTTTCGTGACTGCAAGGATTCATATTCTTAGGTTTTTTCGGTAAAGTCACGTAGGTAAAACATTAAAATTAATAAAAGTAAAATAAAATAAAAATCACGACGTTTCGGAGGCAACACAAGCCTCACCCTCTTAAGCCTCACCTTACCATATGAATAAAAAGTGTGCTGCACTTGCCTCTTCCCCCATCTCCAACCATTATATAAACGGAGTGGTAGCTCCTGCAATCTCTCATTTACTTGATACAGCTGTCGTGGCTGTGACGGTTCCACCTGAAGACGGAAGCTTATGTTGCCTCCGAAACGTCGTGATTTTTATTTTATTTTACTTTTATTAATTTTAATATTTTACCTACGTGACTTTACCGAAAAAACCTAAGAATATTAATGCAGTTACTTTATTCATTGCAAAAGGGATGCACTTGGTGTTTGAACATCTTAACACAACTCCTGTTTTATTGCCACAAAGGATAAACGCCAATTATTATTTCTCAGTTTCTTCCCCGAATTCTCTTCGCCCGTACTTTTTTTTCTTCCACGTTGAACTTCTTTCGCGCCGTATGTAGCCGACCGTGGTAAAATCGGAGGCGTTGGTGCCCCAGGTCGCGCTAGCAAACCAGATTTAACGCCGGCCCTTTGAATCCTTTCCCTTTCCGATGACGTATGTACGTGGTACGTGGTGTAACGTCATCGGAACAAAAAACAAATCACTTCATCGGTACCGTGGCTCCCGCAAGGGTCACGCGACAGGGCGCGTGGCACAGTTTGGAGCCAGCTTCCGTAGAGTGCGACGTGCATGTCGCTACGGTTCTCTGCGGCCTCTCTAAATAAAATGTTACGCTGCGCCGCTTGCACGTTCCGAGATTCGGCGGTGACCGGGAACACGCACCCACCCACACCCTGCAACTTGCAAACGTCTCGGAACGAGAGAGAGGTTCAGAGTTATCACACGGTTAAAACAAAATAAACTCCAAACTAGATTTCTTTTTCATAATTCGTCCAACCTCGTGACGCCGTCCGACTTCAAACACCGCGCCGTGAACCCGGCGAAGCCATGGGGCTCTGAATAAAGGGTCGTCGCCCGAAAGTCCCCGTATTTTGTACCCTCCGAGGCCACGGTTTTGAACGCGAATTCGTCGAGTGATAATGGCGAGCAGAGTTCAATTCCCAGCCGCTGCGAACATCAGCAGCAAATGATATATGGCACATTAGGAATGGATCACTCTTTTAATTATGTCCTTGTGCAGCAAGGGAGTAAAGTGTGCTTCCGTGAAAGTCCTGATGTGCTGTGCAGCGCATCAATGCATGTGTACAGCAGCATGTGATGACCGAGTCTGGCCTGTAGGTGGCTGGCAGGGTTAATGAATAACCGCGCGTGTAGACCAGCCACGTGGTTAATGGCGACTCGGAAGAATTGCTGCGTGTAACACGCGCTGTTGCATTTTACAGAGTGACGGTGCTGTTCTTCACAAGATTAATATTAACTACAATAAATAAATGTGCTTGCCCACGTCCTTCATTTCGAGTGTGCAACAGATAAACTCTTCCCCGACCACCCGAACCCCTGACGAGTGCGGTGGTCAGCGTGGGGATCTCTTCATCCAGCAGCGGATCGATTAAAGAGGACTGCAAGTCGCCATTGTTAGATTACTGCAGCAGACAAAGAGATCACTCTTTCCGTAAGGCGGCAAGAGATCTGTGCACGAGGGCAAAATGCGGTCCCATTTACACATCGCACAACGATTACACTGGTCACACTTTTTCTGGCATAAGGTATTCCAACGGTTTTAAGGTAATTTTGGGGTGCTGATTCCAAATCTGGCATCAGTTTTTGACTATGACATCAGGTTTTTGAGATATCAAATATTGCATTTTCAATAAAAACTGTAGAAGAAAAATATTAAATAATGTGGATATCTACATAAAATATATTATAAACACACTATCCTAAAATACAGCACCATACTTTAACACTAAAGCAGTCACTGACTCGCAACAACTTGCAATCATAAGTGACAGAGTTAATTTCGGGTAAAATCAATGAAAATGGGGTATGCCGATAGCATAAAATGAGATGTGATAGAGCAAATCTGAGATCAGATTTGGAATCAGCACCTGAAATTAGTCTAAACAGCTGTAAAAGTCAGGCCAAAAAAACATGTTTTTTTTTGACCAGTGATTATAATCGATTATAATCGTTGTGCGATGTATTTACGTTGCAGGCAAATAAACTGGCACGCATTACAGTGCTGTGCCCCGTATTGAACAGACTGTACGCCAGCCATATGGAGCTTATCAGTTGACAGGTATGCACAACACTCCCATACCTGTCAACCCCTTATCAGTGCCTACCTTGTGTTACAGACCAATTCAGACCTCATTGGTCAACCGTGTGGCCTTAGAAATATCGACGTTCATCCTACAAAGTCCATCACAAGGGAGAAACACAAAGACACGTTTCGATTTAAAGCTTTCGTGACTGCAGGATTCATCTTCTTGGTTCTTTCGGTAAAGTCACGTAGAAGGGAAGTAATAAAATAATAAAATAAAACATAAAGCACGGCATAATGACTTTGAAACCCCCACCCACCTCCTACGCATTTCCCATAAATATGCTAAATTCCTCTTGATATGCAAATTCTTTTGTCAAGGCGCTCTTCTCCCCCCTCCAACCCAGCTTAAATATACGCTCCAAGCTTGGTGGTGTTTCATTCTTCACCTGAGGACGGCAGCTTGCGTTGTGACCGAAACGTCGTGAGAATTATTTTATTATGTTTTATTTTTATTATTTATTACTTCCCTTCTACGTGACTTTACCGAAAGAACCAAGAAGAAAGACACGTTGGTTTTTTTGCCCGTATTTAAACGGCTGTACACCGTATGGACATGAACCTAGGCAGGGCCCATAGACCTCCACAGGACTTCAATGAATGAGGAACTCGGGGCAACTTTACCCAAAGACCAAAACAACAGTCAGCAGCTGATAAACAATATTGTACTTTTATAAGAACACATTCTATAATGAACAAAGACAACCGCAGGAGATATAGGGGATGGTTTTTTGTTTAAGTTGCAATATTAAGGGATGGTTTGTGTTTAAGTTGCATAGTCTGAATCAGCTATGAGCGCAACTTTCAGGGTTCAGGAATATAATCTCTCTCTCATCACTTTGTCAACTTTTTTAAAAGGCATTTAAAACAATAAAACACCGTGCAAGGTACACAATAATAAGAGCGCAATGTTAACTCCCTTAAACCTCGATTTAAAGCTTTCGTGACTGCAGGGATTCACCTTCTTGGTTCTTTCGGTAAAGTCACGTAGAAGGGAAGTAATAAAATAATAATAATAACGCACGCTGCTGATGACACTATTTAGAACATCACAGGGTATAACGCACACTGCTGATGACACTATTTAGAACATCACAGGGTATAACTTACACTGCTGATGACACTATTTAGAACATCACAGGGTATAACTCACACTGCTGATGACACTATTTAGAACATCACAGGGTATAACTCACGCTGTTGATGACACTATTTAGAACATCACAGGGTATAACTCACACTGCTGATGACACTATTTAGAACATCACAGGGTATAACTCACACTGCTGATGACACTATTTAGAACATCACAGGGTATAACGCACACTGCTGATGACACTATTTAGAACATCACAGGGCATAGCGCACGCTGCTGATGACACTATTTAGAACATCACAGGGTATAACTCACACTGCTGATGACACTATTTAGAACATCACAGGGTATAACTCACACTGCTGATGACACTATTTAGAACATCACAGGGTATAACGCACACTGCTGATGACACTATTTAGAACATCACAGGGCATAACACACGCTGCTGATGACACTATTTAGAACATCACAGGGTATAACACACGCTGCTGATGACACTATTTAGAACATCACAGGGCATAACGCACGCTGCTGATGACACTATTTAGAACATCACAGGGCATAACACACGCTGCTGATGACACTATTTAGAACATCACAGGGTATAACTCACACTGCTGGTGACACTATTTAGAACATCACAGGGTATAACTCACGCTGTTGATGACACTATTTAGAACATCACAGGGTATAACTCACGCTGCTGATGACACTATTTAGAACACAGGGTATAACTCACACTGCTGATGACACTATTTAGAACATCACAGGGCATAACGCACGCTGCTGATGACACTATTTAGAACATCACAGGGTATAACTCACACTGCTGATGACACTATTTAGAACATCACAGGGTATAACTCACACTGCTGATGACACTATTTAGAACATCACAGGGTATAACTCACGCTGTTGATGACACTATTTAGAACATCACAGGGTATAACTCACGCTGTTGATGACACTATTTAGAACATCACAGGGTATAACTCACGCTGCTGATGACACTATTTAGAACATCACAGGGCATAACTCACACTGCTGATGACACTATTTAGAACATCACAGGGCATAACGCACGCTGCTGATGACACTATTTAGAACATCACAGGGCATAACACACGCTGCTGATGACACTATTTAGAACATCACAGGGCATAACTCACACTGCTGATGACACTATTTAGAACATCACAGGGTATAACTCCCGCTGCTGATGACACTATTTAGAACATCACAGGGCATAACTCACACTGCTGATGACACTATTTAGAACATCACAGGGCATAACTCACACTGCTGATGACACTATTTAGAACATCACAGGGCATAACGCACGCTGCTGATGACACTATTTAGAACATCACAGGGCATAACACACGCTGCTGATGACACTATTTAGAACATCACAGGGTATAACGCACGCTGCTGATGACACTATTTAGAACATCACAGGGCATAACACACGCTGCTGATGACACTATTTAGAACATCACAGGGTATAACGCATGCTGCTGATGACACTATTTAGAACATCACAGGGCATAACACACGCTGCTGATGACACTATTTAGAACATCTCAGGGTATAACTCACACTGCTGATGACACTATTTAGAACATCACAGGGTATAACTCACGCTGCTGATGACACTATTTAGAAGTAACATCACAGGGTATAACTCACACAGCTGATGACACTATTTAGAAGTAACATCACGGGGCATAACTCACACAGCTGATTACACTATTTAGAAGTAACATCACAGGGCATAACTCACACTGCTGATGACACTATTTAGAAGTAACATCACAGGGCATAACTCACACAGCTGATTACACTATTTAGAAGTAACATCACAGGGTATAACTCACACTGCTGATGACACTATTTAGAAGTAACATCACAGGGCATAACTCACACTGCTGATGACACTATTTAGAACATCACAGGGTATAACTCACACTGCTGATGACACTATTTAAAAGTAACATCACAGGGTATAACTCACACAGCTGATGACACTATTTAGAAGTAACATCACAGCGTATAACTCACACTGCTGATGACACTATTTAGAACATCACAGGGTATAACTCACACAGCTGATGACACTATTTAGAAGTAACATCACGGGGCATAACTCACACAGCTGATTACACTATTTAGAAGTAACATCACAGCGTATAACTCACACTGCTGATGACACTATTTAGAAGTAACATCACAGCGTATAACTCACACTGCTGATGACACTATTTAGAACATCACAGGGTATAACTCACACAGCTGATGACACTATTTGGAAGTAACATCACAGGGCATAACTCACACTGCTGATGACACTATTTAGAAGTAACATCACAGCGTATAACTCACACAGCTGATGACACTATTTAGAAGTAACATCACGGGTATAACTCAGGCTGCTGATGACACTATTTAGAACATCACTCACACTGCTGATGACACTATTTAGAAGTAACATCACAGGGCATAACTCACACTGCTGATGACACTATTTAGAAGTAACATCACAGGGCATAACTCACACTGCTGATGACACTATTTAGAAGTAACATCACAGGGTATAACACACACTGCTGATGACACTATTTAGAACATCACAGGGCATAACTCACGCTGCTGATGACACTATTTAGAACATCACAGGGTATAACTCACACTGCTGATGACACTATTTAGAACATCACAGGGTATAACTCACGCTGCTGATGACACTATTTAGAACATCACAGGGCATAACTCACACTGCTGATGACACTATTTAGAAGTAACATCACGGGGCATAACTCAGGCTGCTAATGACACTATTTAGAAGTAACATCACGGGGTATAACTCACACTGCTGATGACACTATTTAGAAGTAACATCACAGGGCATAACTCACACTGCTGATGACACTATTTAGAAGTAACATCACAAGGTATAACTCACACTGCTGATGACACTATTTAGAACATCACAGGGTATAACTCACACTGCTGATGACACTATTTAGAAGTAACATCACAGGGCATAACTCACACTGCTGATGACACTATTTAGAAGTAACATCACAGGGTATAACTCACACTGCTGATGACACTATTTAGAACATCACAGGGTATAACTCACACTGCTGATGACACTATTTAGAAGTAACATCACAGGGTATAACTCACACAGCTGATGACACTATTTAGAAGTAACATCACAGGGCATAACTCACACTGCTGATGACACTATTTAGAAGTAACATCACAGCGTATAACTCACACAGCTGATGACACTATTTAGAAGTAACATCACGGGTATAACTCAGGCTGCTGATGACACTATTTAGAACATCACTCACACTGCTGATGACACTATTTAGAAGTAACATCACGGGGCATAACTCAGGCTGCTGATGACACTATTTAGATCACTCACACTGCTGATGACACTATTTAGAAGTAACATCACGGGGCATAACTCAGGCTGCTGATGACACTATTTAGAACATCACTCACACTGCTGATGACACTATTTAGAACATCACAGGGTATAACTCACACAGCTGATGACACTATTTAGAAGTAACATCACGGGCATAACTCACACAGCTGATTACACTATTTAGAAGTAACATCACAGCGTATAACTCACACTGCTGATGACACTATTTAGAAGTAACATCACAGCGTATAACTCACACTGCTGATGACACTATTTAGAACATCACAGGGTATAACTCACACAGCTGATGACACTATTTAGAAGTAACATCACAGGGCATAACTCACACTGCTGATGACACTATTTAGAAGTAACATCACAGCGTATAACTCACACAGCTGATGACACTATTTAGAAGTAACATCACGGGATATAACTCAGGCTGCTGATGACACTATTTAGAACATCACTCACACTGCTGATGACACTATTTAGAAGTAACATCACAGGGCATAACTCACACTGCTGATGACACTATTTAGAAGTAACATCACAGGGCATAACTCACACTGCTGATGACACTATTTAGAAGTAACATCACAGGGTATAACACACACTGCTGATGACACTATTTAGAACATCACAGGGCATAACTCACGCTGCTGATGACACTATTTAGAACATCACAGGGTATAACTCACACTGCTGATGACACTATTTAGAACATCACAGGGTATAACTCACGCTGCTGATGACACTATTTAGAACATCACAGGGCATAACTCACACTGCTGATGACACTATTTAGAAGTAACATCACGGGGCATAACTCAGGCTGCTAATGACACTATTTAGAAGTAACATCACGGGGTATAACTCACACTGCTGATGACACTATTTAGAAGTAACATCACAGGGCATAACTCACACTGCTGATGACACTATTTAGAAGTAACATCACAAGGTATAACTCACACTGCTGATGACACTATTTAGAACATCACAGGGTATAACTCACACTGCTGATGACACTATTTAGAAGTAACATCACAGGGCATAACTCACACTGCTGATGACACTATTTAGAAGTAACATCACAGGGTATAACTCACACTGCTGATGACACTATTTAGAAGTAACATCACAGGGTATAACTCACACAGCTGATGACACTATTTAGAAGTAACATCACAGGGCATAACTCACTGCTGATGACACTATTTAGAAGTAACATCACAGCGTATAACTCACACAGCTGATGACACTATTTAGAAGTAACATCACGGGGTATAACTCACACTGCTGATGACACTATTTAGAAGTAACATCACAGCGTATAACTCACAGCTGATGACACTATTTAGAAGTAACATCACGGGGTATAACTCAGGCTGCTGATGACACTATTTAGAACATCACTCACACTGCTGATGACACTATTTAGAAGTAACATCACGGGGTATAACTCAGGCTGCTGATGACACTATTTAGAACATCACTCACACTGCTGATGACACTATTTAGAACATCACAGGGCATAACTCACACTGCTGATGACACTATTTAGAAGTAACATCACAGCGTATAACTCACACAGCTGATGACACTATTTAGAAGTAACATCACAGCGTATAACTCACAGCTGATGACACTATTTAGAAGTAACATCACGGGGTATAACTCAGGCTGCTGATGACACTATTTAGAACATCACTCACACTGCTGATGACACTATTTAGAAGTAACATCACGGGGCATAACTCAGGCTGCTGATAACACTATTTAGAACATCACTCACACTGCTGATGACACTATTTAGAACATCACAGGGCATAACTCACACTGCTGATGACACTATTTAGAAGTAACATCACAGCGTATAACTCACACAGCTGATGACACTATTTAGAAGTAACATCACGGGCATAACTCAGGCTGCTGATGACACTATTTAGAACATCACTCACACTGCTGATGACACTATTTAGAACATCACTCACACTGCTGATGACACTATTTAGAACATCACAGGGCATAACTCACGCTGCTGATGACACTATTTAGAAGTAACATCACAGCGTATAACTCACACAGCTGATGACACTATTTAGAAGTAACATCACGGGGCATAACTCAGGCTGCTGATGACACTATTTAGAACATCACTCACACTGCTGATGACACTATTTAGAAGTAACATCACGGGGCATAACTCAGGCTGCTGATGACACTATTTAGAACATCACTCACACTGCTGATGACACTATTTAGAACATCACAGGGTATAACTCACGCTGCTGATGACACTATTTAGAAGTCAACATCACCACCACCACCACCATCATCGGTAAGGGCACACGCGAACACAACAACAACAATTGTTGTTGTTGTTGTTGCATAGACGGAAACCTCGCGGCTCAGAAACGAAAGTGACACAACAAGAGAGAGGGGGAGTCACGTGACCACACTCACCCCCAGCAGGTCGTGAAACTTTGTTGTTGTTGTTGTTGTCGTCACGAAACTTTGTTGTTGTTGTGGTTGTGGTCGTTGTTGTAGTTGTGGTTGTGGTCGTCGTCGTCGTTGTTGTTGCGAAACTTCGACGCGGCGGGAAAGAACTTTTACTGCGCCACTACCTCCACCACCACCACCACCTCCTGTTGCTGCTGCTACTGCTGCTGCTACGACTGTTGCTGCTGCTGCTGTAGATATTGTCCGGGGTCCGTGATGATGGTGATGATGGTGATGGCGACGATGTGCGGATGCGTATGAGGAGCGGAGGATGGCGGCTCAAAGCCTCCTCTGCATTTCATACAAAGACGCCCCGAGCCGCGGCATTTAACCCAGCGGGGGGGGGGGGCCTTAGGGTACCTCCCCTAAGCCCCGCCCCCTCCTACAAGCCCCGCCCCCTCCTACAAGCCCGCCCCCTCCTACAAGCCCCGCCCCTCCTACAAGCCCCGCCCCTTCGTACAAGCCCCGCCCCCTCCTACAAGCCCCGCCCCCTCCTACAAGCCCCGCCCCTCCTACAATCCCCGCCCCTTCATACAAGCCCCGCCCCTCCTACAAGCCCCGCCCCTCCTACAAGCCCCGCCCCTCCTACAAGCCCCGCCCCCTCATACAAGCCCCGCCCCTCCTACAAGCCCCGCCCCCTCATACAAGCCCCGCCCCTCCTACAAGCCCCGCCCCTCATACAAGCCCCGCCCCTCCTACAAGCCCGCCCCTCATACAAGCCCCGCCCCTCCTACAAGCCCGCCCCTTCATACAAGCCCCGCCCTCTCCTACAAGCCCCGCCCCCCTACAAGCCCCGTCCCCTCCTACTACAAGCCCCGCCCCTCCTACAAGCCCCGCCCCTCCTACAAGCCCCGCCCCTCCTACAAGCCCCGCCCCTCCAACAAGCCCCGCCCCTTCGTACAAGCCCCGCCCCCTCCTACAAGCCCGCCCCCTCCTACAAGCCCCGCCCCCTCCTACAAGCCCCGCCCCTCCTACAAGCCCCGCCCCTTCATACAAGCCCCGCCCCCTCCTACAAGCCCCGCCCCCTCCTACAAGCCCGCCCCCTCCTACAAGCCCCGCCCCTCTCGCTCCTCCCCCTCGCCCCTCCCCTCATCCGCCCCCCAGCTCCCTCCCCTCATCCTCCCCTCGCCCCTCCCCCTCATCCTCCCCCTCGCCCCTCCCCTCATCCTCCCCTCGCCCCTCCCCTCATCCTCCCCTCGCCCCACCCCCTCATCCTCCCCTCGCCCCACCCCCTCATCCTCCCCCTCGCCCCTCCCCTCATCCTCCCCCTCGCCCCACCCTCGCCCCTCCCCTCATCCTCCCCTCGCCCCACCCCTCATCCTCCCCAGCTCCCCCACCTCCTCCAACCCTCTCGCTCCTCCCCTTCTCCCACCCCTCCCCTCGCACCTCCCTCCCCTCCTCCCTCCCCTCCTCCTCCCTCCTCCCTCCCCATCTCTCCACTGGGGGGGAGGGGGTCTCACTCACACGGGGGCTGGGTGGTGTAGGGCAGTGTGTCAATGTGTGTGTGTCTGTGTGTGTCAATGTGTACAGAGTTAGACTGATGGCCTTAATCTAAGTTGTCTTGTGGTTGTTGTTGTTTGACTTGCATCCCACTGGGATTTTGCACACAGCGTTGGTGTACGGTGCTTTTTCTGGAATATTTTGCTGCCTTCTCTTGGATTTTCTGTTTGCACTTAGTCACTTTAAGATGTTTTTTGTTCATGTTTTTGTTTTTTTGTTTGTTGCGGTTGCACCCGATTCAAGAGCCGAATGGCTCACAGGGCTGTACCTAATCAATGAACTTGAACTTGAAGCACACCGCTACACCAGGTGCTCCACCAAACCACCGAGACCTCGGCCGTGAGCCGTGGTCCTTCCGTGACGTCAGTCGTCTTGGGGGTCTCGGCCGAGTTCGTCGTGACGTCACCCATCGGTTTCCAGGAAGACGTCGGCGGAGACTCCCTCCTGTAGAGAAACTACGACACCCCCACCCACCCAGCACCCCCACCCCCACCCCCAGCACCCCCCATCACCCACCCCTAGCACCCCACCCCCCCAGCACACTCCCTCAGCACCCCCACCCTCCAGCTCCCCCACCCCCAGAACCCCATCCCCCAGCACCCCACCCCCCCATCACCCCCACCCATCACCCACCCCTAGCACCCCTCCCCCAGCACCCCATCACCCACCCCTCCATCACCCCCCCCAGCACCCCACCCCCCCATCACCCCCACCCACCACGCCCCTCAGCACCCCCACCCTCCCCAGCACCCCCCCATCACCCCCACCCCACCCCCACCTCACCACCCCCCATAACCCCCCCTAGCACCCCCCATCACCCCCACCCACCACCGCCCCTCAGCACCCCCACCCTCCCCAGCACCCCCCACCCACTACCGCCCCCATCACCCCACCCCCCTTCACCCCANCCCCCAGCACACACCACGTGCCTGTACATCACGCCATTGTTTACATGACGCCCCCCCCGCCCCCTCCCCCGTGTGACGTCAGCCGGGGAAATCCCACCGCGAGCAGCGTCGAGATCCACAATCACGCGGACGGAGTCACAAAAGGGGTGTGTGTACACGCGTGTGTGTACCTGTGTGTGTGTACCTGTGTGTGTGTGTGTGTGTACACGTGTGTGTGTGTACACGTGTGTGTCTGTGTGTGTGTGTGTGTGTGTGTACCTGTGTGTGTGCTGTGTGTGTACCTGTGTGTGTGTGTGTGTGTACACGTGTGTGTGTGAGTGTGTGTACACTGTGTGTGTGTGTGTAGTGTGTGTACACGTGTGTGTGTGTGTGTGTGTCTGTGTGTGTGTGTACACGTGTGTGTGTGTGTGTACCTGTGTGTGTACCTGTGTACCTGTGTGTGTGTGTACCTGTGTGTGTGTACACGTGTGTGTGTACCTGTGTCTGTGTGTACCTGTGTGTGTGTGTACACGTGTGTGTGTGTGTACACGCGTGTGTGTACCTGTGTGTGTACCTGTGTGTGTACCTGTGTGTGTACACCTGTGTGTGTGTGTACCTTTGTGTGTGTGTACACGTGTGTACACGTGTGTGTGTGTGCCTGTGTGTGTACCTGTGTGTGTGTGACCTGTGTGTGTGTACCTGTGTGTGTGTGACTGTGTGTGTGTACACGTGTGTGTGTACATGTGTGTGTGTACTTGTGTGTGTGTATGTGTACCTGTGTGTGTACACCTGTGTGTGTGTGTGTACCTGTCGGAGGGGTGGGGGGTCGGAGGGGTGGGGGTCGAATGTGAACGCGTGTCCATTCTGCCAAAGCGATCTCGCTCCGCCTCGCTCTCTCTGTTTCGTGTCTCTCTGTGTCTCTCTCTGTCTCGTTTTTTTGTCTCTCTCTCTGTGTATCTCTCTGTCTCTCGTGTGTCTCTCTTGGTCTCATATCTCTGTTTCATATCTTTGTCTCTCCGTCTCTCTGTCTGTCGCTCTCTGTGTCTATCTGTCTGTCTCTCTCTGTGTCTCTCTGTCTCGTCTCTCCGGTCCCGTCTCTCTCAGTGTCTCTCTGTCTGTCTCTCTCTGTGTTTCTGTGTCTCTCTGTCTCTCTCTCTGTGTCTCTCTCTCTGTCTCTCTGTCCCGTCTCTCTCTGTGATGGGAGACTATTTTGGCGGCGTGGAAGGTTGGAACCGCCGAGATTCGACCGGCAGTAGACGGGGTCGCCGTACCATATTTGTCAAAATATATTTGATGTTTACTTTTTTATATTTGACGTTTTTTTTATATTTAACGTTTTTTAAATATTTTATGTTTATTTAGTTTTATATTTGACGTTTATTTTTATATTTGATGTTTTTTTTATGTTTGGCATTTATTTTTGTTTATATTTTATGTAAATGTTTTATATTTGGTGTTTTTTTTATTTGATCGGCCTCCAAGGGGCCTCCAAGGGGCCTTTAGGGGCCTCCAGCGGCCTCCATCGCACCACGCGCGGCATTGCAACGTCAGCACTCTGCGGTGGCGCAGGTGGAGCGGTGGCGCAACGGTTAACGCACTTCACCACCTTCCACCTGCACCAACCCGTGGTGAAGCAGTGTGGTGAAGTATGGTTAAACACCACCCAGCGGCTTCTCCAGCCACGGAGAGTCCCCTCCAGAGGATGGGTTTGGCCTACTCTTCCACGCTAGCCAGACGTTTTTGGAATAGGTGCAGGGAACCCACACTTTACACCACGCCAGCCGCCCATGGAAGTATCTGCGATGTACCTAGGCCTCGGCCAGGTAAGGTAAAAGTGTAAAAACAACGAGCCTACCTTTACCCTACCTTTTACCGTACCACAATACAATCACTCTACCCTACCTTTTACCCTATAGCAGGTAAGGTAAACGGTAAAAACAACGAGCCTACCTTTACCCTACCCTTTACCCTTACCCCTTGGCATGTCGACACCTTTACCTTTACCCTTTCACCCGGTAAAAAGGGTACAATTACCTTACCTTGCCGAGGCGTAGATGTACCGACGATTTTTTAATGATTGCCCAATGTTGCAGCTGCCATGCCGGGAGATCGATTTCTCACACGGACTCTCTCTCGAGACCTCTGGATTTCAATTCCAGCGTCGTTCATCATGACACCCTGAAGCTTCACGTCTTTGTCACTTCATGTGTACACAGCATATCATGCCGTCACGTGAGCCGCTATCAGTTACCTTAATAAGGCCACGTGGTATGCCTGTCTCCTCACTTTACAAGTGTAATAAATGCCACAAAGGGGGACCAGCCTCAATAATAATAATAATTTAGCATCGCCAACAAAGCATGGGGCTCGGAGACTGACTGTCACCTAATCTGATGGGTTGGGGTTTTAATTAAAAAGGACTGGAACCCCCCCCCCCCCCCAAATTTTTTATTATTATATTATTATTCCTGAAAAGGACGGGTGCACGGTGATACGGAGACGCTGGTTGCACGAATGCCTTTTCTTTTAGCGTGAATTCCGAGAGCCAAATCGCTCGCCAACTCGCACGCAGAAGGGGGAGCCGCAGGGCCGGGACGAGGAGTTGGTCAGTGGCTCCGAATCCCAATGACGTGCGGTGGCTCGCGCTCGCTCCGCGCGTCGGCACCGTCGCGAGCGGGTATCCAATCCGGTCCTGGGTGCCAACAGGTGCGTCACGGGGAGAGACGCATCGACCGTGGTGGCGGGTGGCGTTGGCGCGGGGAGGGCCTTTACCTAGCAGCGGATAGATCACGGCTGGCGATGACTGATGGCGACGACGACGACGACGATAATGGGATAACGCGCGCCGTCGTAACACTGCGACAAGGTCTTTGCCAACGTGCGCCGGGATGAATTTAGTACGAAAACACGACTCAACACAAGTTCAAACTGCCCTGTGTTTATTTGATGAAGGCAAGTAGCTAAATCAGTTTTACAAAACGAGATCGCCGCAGGTATCGCACACCGCGACGCGACCAACAGCGCCGTCTTTACTGCCGCGTCACGACTAAAACTGCAGTGTAATGTAGTGTGATTGTCGCCTCTCCGCACTCAAACGACACATTCACCGCATCTCAAAAATGCATTTATACAACAGCAAACACCGTCAACAACACCGCCGGAAAGGAAACACACACACACACACGTATAATGGGCAACGTTTCAGGCAATGACCCTTCTCTATAGCAATGGTTCACCTTCATCGCACGCGAAGAAGGGCCGTCGCCAAAACGTCACCGCTTACACATCCTTTCACTTTTTCAGGCTAAAGTGTTGTTGTTGTTGGTGAGTATGTTGAGTTTTGTTGTTGTTGATTGTGCTGTGCAACGCTGCCAATACAGCAGCAGCAGCATCGCCACATGATTCATACAAACGAAATATTAAAAGACAAAGATTCCCCCGTGTAGCCTTAACAGACTGTTGGGGCAAGTGCTGTTAGCGAGCACTATGAAGGCCGGAAGCACACGAGGGGGTGGGTGGCCAGTACCACGCCTGACCGCCTTTGTCTCCCCAGTAGCGATGTTTACACACCGCACCAGGTACTCATTTACGGCTGAGTCGACCTCGGAGAGGAGACCCAGGACCGGTTCGGATTATCGTCACCGGTGTTGACCGTGAGCGGGGATTCGAACGCGGTCACCGGGTTCATAGCGCAGTGCGCTAACCGCTGCATCACTGCTCACACACACACGCATCTTCGAGTTTAGCTTTTCAAGTAAATTTTTTTTCAAAGAACGTGTAGATTTTTCATCCATTCCAATAATTGTACGTACACCTTAAAGTCGAGTTGACAATGCCAATGATTCGAACGCGGCAAAAGTGTGAATCAGAAACCCTGTCGTACCAACTTGCGTTTTAACGCTGCTCGAGTCACTATTCTATTTCAGGAATTAATAAAGGAAAAAAAAAACGCAACTGGGTTCGTTCCCTCTAACCCCAGCAATTAACAAAAAGTTATTATCGCGGCGAGTAAACATTCCACGGAATCATCTTTCAACATGATTGTTTCATAGCAGAGGTCGCAACCCGGGGTACCCGATACCCGTACCCTACCCGATACCCGGCTACCCGTACCCGGCCGGGTACCGGTACGGGTAGCCGTTTGCGACCCTGGTGCGGCCGGGTACGGGTACGGGTAAGGAATCAAAACCCGTTTGCGACCTCTGTTTCATAGTAAAGCTTCTTTGTTTGGGTTAGATCACGCGAGTATAAATGTTGTGCGGTTAAACCCGCCACCACCTGACGCGCAGCCACTTAGCAGGGCTCATCACGTCAACAGCACGCCAGAGTAAACCCGCATCAGTGATTGCAACCAGCCCCAGCAGGCGATAGCCCACGTGTTAAAATGATTGTTTAAAGCAAACACATCTATTAATTCTAGGTTTGAAGCTTTCGTGACCGCAAGGATTCATACTCTTAGGTTTTTTCGGTAAAGTCACGTAGGTAAAAAATGAAATTAAAATTTATATTTTATTTTATTTCCATTATTAACTTTAAATGTGATTTTTTTACCTACGTGACTTTACCGAAAGAACCTGAGAGTACAAACACATCTAGCCAAACGCGACTGTAAACAAAGTTCACCGCATGCGACATCCGCGCCCAGCTCTCCGACGTACGCCTCCTGTCGACGGCGACGTACGAACACTCCGGGAGCTTCGTCACCTTCCCACGGAAGATCCCGGCAGCGTTCAGTTCCCGGGGGTCAGTTCCCGGGGGGCGCGGAGCCACAGGTCGAAGGCGGTGGCGGCCCGAAAGCGCAGTTCGACGGCGCGAAACCAACGCGGCAGCGTTTCTTCGCATCCAGGCACCCCCCACCCCCGGCTCACCGCTTATCGTCGGGCGGCTGTTGAAAAAAAAACTCTTAAGCTCAACGGGCTGAACGAGCAGCACACAAAATGTTCCCTCCACAAACGTCCACCTTCGGAGCACGTGACAAGCAGGCGAGAGACCCACGTTTCCTTATTTGTTGTTTCGATTCTCTGCAACGAAGCCCGTGATCACCAAAAACACATCGCTTTCCACAATTCCTTGCGAGTTGTTGTTGTGAAGGTTCCGAGCGAGTGCCGGACGGACGTTTCCATCAACCGGCCCCGGGGCTCCGGCTGCGCTGCTGGCGCGCGGAGGGCTCACGGTGGCGGCCGTGTCCCGGGCGAGCTTGCGCAGGAGGAGGTCGTAGTTGTCCCGCACTCCCGGGTCGCCCGGCTCCATCCTCAGCGACGTCTCGTAGCTCCTGCGCGCCTCCTGCAGCCGGCCCCAGCGGTGGTACAGCACCCCTTGGCGAGCGACAGCGGCGATTAGTCGACGCGAAACTCGACAAGTTCGGGTGAGAACGGCGCGGGGGGTGGGAGTGGGCGACCCGTCGACGAAAGTTCGCAACGGTTTCAGAAACGGGAGCGGCGCGAAATGTATCCATGTATGCACGTTGAACTTCTTTCGCAGCGTACGTAGCCATCCGTGCTAATCGGAGGTGCGGGGGAAGGACAACAAACTAAACACAAGTAAATTAGTTGAAAAGTGCACAGCTCCCAGTGGCTTCCAAAATATAGGAAGGAGAGAGCGTTCCAGACGGCCGCGGAAGCTCATCTGAAAGCGCCCCGCGATACGGCGACCACCGTCTGTGTTCGATGGCTGAGCCAAAAGCCGCCGCCGCTGCTGCTGCAAGGATGAAAATGTTGAGGTTGACACAAATTGCCACGTGTCACCCCTAAATGAGTAATTTGCAATATCGCTCGAATTAGCCTTTCACACAGTTTTTCAATGCCTGGAATTGCGATTCAGAGACAACCGGCTTCCTGGGGCTTCTCAACATCCAAATGATGCAAGGAGTACGGGCCCTGCCTGGCACTCCACTGCTGGATGAGCGCGGGCGGGCCTCCACAATGCCGTGCGGGTCGTTTGCGACCCCGTACTCCGACACGCTGGGGTCACCGGCGCGCGGGTTTGGCGACAACGGTGGGGAGCACAGACGACACGTTCCCGAAACGACGTTCACACATCACACCGGGCATTCATTTGAGGCTGAGTCGACTGAGGGGAGGCCCAAGACCGCTTAGAATTAACCGTCACCGGTGTGTTGGTGGCCGTGAGCGGGAATCGAACTCGCCTCGCCGGGTTCGTAGCGCAGCAGCGCGGCTATCACGGGCGCGCCGGCGCGCAGACGCACGGGAGGCAAAACCGAAACCGAAATTCCGACAACGTTCCCGAAACAACGGAGGACCGTCGCAAAGTGAAAAGTGTTTTTTTTGTTTTACTCCGGGGGGTACCGACGGGAAAAGGGATGGAGCATTTCAGGCGAGTCGGTCGACGCAGCCGGCCAAAATAAAACAGGACGGACACACGCACACACGCACACACAATCGGAGGAACCACCTACCCAGGTTGCCGTGATAGTTGGCGGCGTTCGGGTTCCCCTTGAGAGCTTGGAGGTAGAGGCTCTCAGAATCCTGCAGAGCACACGGAGGAGGCGGGAGATTTATCCTCGGCGGTGTGCACGCAAATAAGACGAAGGTCCCCCGTGTAGCCTGAACAGACTGTTGGGGCAAGTGCTGTTAGCGAGTAGCACCTGTGAAGGCCGGTACGGGGGTGGGTGGCCAGCACCACGCCCGGCCGCCTTTGTCTCTCCAGTGGCGATTTTTACGCACTGCACCAGGTACTCATTTGAGGCTGAGTCGACCTAGGGGAGGCCCAGGTTCAGATAATCGTCACCGGTGTTGGTGGCCGTGAGCGGGAATCGAACTCGGGTCGCCGGGTTCGTAGCACAGCGCTCTAATCGCTACACTACCGTTACACACACACACGCATGAATACACACACACACACCCTCACGCTACTCTCTCTGCGCTTGCAAATTTGAATCCGTAAAGAGAAGAAAAAAAATCTTCTTTAACAAACGAATGAGACGGTGACTGATGTTGCTGCTGCTGCCGTTGTTGCGGCAGTGCGTTGGCGGTACGTTCCTCGCTTGTTCCAGTTTGATGACGTGCGGACGCGGGAACCGTTGACACTGACGCGTCGGAGGGCACGGTTTTACCGGCGCTAAACAGAGGAGCGCGGCGGGGGAGCTGCACGTCGCTCGGAGTTACACCGAGGACGACACGCGAGACGGAACGACTTGCCGATGCCACTGCCGCGTTGCCAGCGGTGCACAGGCGCGGTGAACGGCGGCGAAGCTCGACACACCATTGGAACCTCATTTGCCAGTCAAAAATATGATAATTGTTTTCTTTACCCTTTTGTCTGGCAACAAAACTGACACCTTTTTTACACACGCTCGTGCGGCCAAGAAGAAAAAAGATTACATGCAACAGGTGACGTTTCGGGCAATCCGCGTAAGCCGTGCTTCTGAAGGGCCCTTGCCCGAAACGTCGCCCGTTAAATATGTTTTTATTGTTTTAAATATTTCANTTTTTATATATTTTAAAGGTCATCGTTGTTTCCGAACGTGCACGTTTGACAAAAAGCTCAGGTAGTAGCGTCACGTGAGCGACCTTCCTGATCCGCATCCGAACGTCGGTGCCACGATGCCATGCGCGCAGTCAGCGCACGCGGACGATCTTCGTGATCACGGTTGGCTGCTGGCTCGAATGCCTTCATCTCGTCAGAGAGCGTAAACCATCTTCACGCGGCGGCTTTCGGCTGACCGTCGAACAAAGACGGCGGCCACCGCATCGCGCGGCGCTTTCAGGTGCGCTTCTGCGGCCGTCTGGAACGCCTCTTCCTTCCGATATGAGGAAGCCGCTGGGAGCTGCGATGCACTTTTAAATCATCCAGATCAGTTTACCGTCCTTGCCCGGCACCTCCGTTTAGCGCCGTTGGCCACGTATGCCGCGAAAGAAGCTCACCGTAGTAAAATAATAAAAATAAAATATAATAAAATTATTCTCACGACGTTTCGGCCACAAGGCAAGCAGCCGTCCTCAGGTGGAGAACAGTTCTGTCAAGAAGACAGAGTCTGAAGACTCCTGAGGACGGCTGCTTGCGTTGTGGCCGAAACATCGTGAGAATGATTTTATTATGTTTTATTTGTATGATTTTATTATTTCCATTCTACGTGACTTTACCGAAAGAACCAAGAAGATGAATCCCTGCAGTCACGAAAGCTTTAAATCAAACTCACCGTAGTACTTTGCGATTGGCGGGTCAGATTAACCGGTCGGTTAATAACCGCACGGCTCAGCTCTACTGCGGGGATATCCTTGAAAGCGTGCGTCAGGGCCGCGTGGGTTAAGCGGGGGGGGCGGCACCGTGCCAAAGCCACAAGGGAGGAAGTGGGCAGCGGGATAAGGCCTTGGAAGTCCGCAGCGCGCTCGACTCTGCGGCGAGCGTGCGGAAGTGGCTCACGGTGCCACCCTTGAAACGAGCGTCCCAAGGCCTCGGCGTTTTGCGCGCGTCGATGTATTTGTGTGCTCGCTTGGCAGCGGAATTCATGACAATGCCTGTCCCTGCACGTGAAAAAATAAACGTGGTTTGTTTTGGGGGGGGGGGGCGGGTTTTTACACAACCCGTTGGCCGCATGGCCTTCTGGGAGTGCACCTTGAGAGCAGAAAACTTTTGGGGTCGGCTTCGACGTGTCGGCGTCTCATCGGCGGCCGAGACACGGGGGGTTCGCGTGGACCGATGTTCGTGACCTGCCGGTGTGCCCATAGGCGAGGACCCTTCCTAGAAGGCCCGCAGTAGCTTGGGGAGGCCTTCGTCCCAGCAGTGGATTGATGGTGGCTGACGATGACAGGCCTTCGGCTAGAAGCCCGGGGCAGAAGGTCATGTGGGGGGCCCCCCCGCCCCCGAGTCATTTGCGATGAAAAAAAACAGGCCAGACGGGGTAAATTAACGGATTACGCCTCCATCAAAGATAACGATCCCCCATATAGCCTGAACGAACTGTTGGGGCAAGTGCTGTTAGCGAGCACCTATGAAGGCCGGCACGGCACACGAGGGGGTGGGTGGCCAACACCACGCCCGGCCGCATTTGTCTCCCCAGTGGCGATGTTTACACACCGCACCAGGTACCCATTCGAGGCTGAGCCGACCTAGGGGAGGCCCAAGACCGGCTAAGACAACCGTCACTGGCGTCGATGGGAATCGAACCCGGCTCGTCGGTTTAAAGCTTTCGTGACTGCAGGGATTCATCTTCTTGGTTCTTTCGGTAAAGTCACGTAGAAGGGAAATAATAAAATAATAAAAATAAAACCGTGACAGGGAATCGCGGGAGGAAAGACAGCCCTGGTCTTCACCTGAGGACGGCTGCTTGCGTTCCCTTCTACGTGACTTTACCGAAATAACCAAGAAGATTCTGCATGGCGCTCGAGGTCACCTGAAACCGGCCCGTCTTGCCCAGCACGTTGGCCACCGTGAACAGGAGGCCGTGCTCGCCGGGGACACTTTGCAGGGCCAGCCGGCCGATCCTCGCCGCCTCCTCCATGCTCCCTGCAGGCCACCGGGGGGAGGGGCAGGGCGAAGGGGGTCGTGGGCAGGGAAGGGGGACAAAAAAGACGAGATGACAAAAGCGAGGCGAAGGCCGTGGGTGAGGATTGTGACTCGTTTACTCGCGAGCCGGGCCCACGCATCGACGAGAGAGAGACAGAGAGAGGAGAGAAATCAGCACGCAACTCAACCTCCAGTCGCAGTGACGTCACACGCGTGCAACTCGCGCAGTTGCGCACAACTCGTCGCTCGTGGTACGGCGCGGTATTCGTGGGGTTGGTGCGGCCTGAACGTTCGTTGAGTTCGCGAGCTCTCGCGGGCCGCGGTCCGTCACGGGCGTGGGCAAAACGCGTCACGTGCCGTGCCTGAAAGAAATGACTGGGATTCGAGCTTTGAAGGGAAAAAGAAAACAACTAAATTAAATCACGACGTTTCGGAGGCAACACAAGCTTCCGTCTTCAGGTGAAACCGTCACAGCAAAATGTATTTGTTTTACTTTAACCTACGTGACTTTACCTAAAAAACCAAAGAGTATGAATCCTTGCAGTCACGAAAGCTTCAAATCTAAAACTTTGATGGGAAGTTGGTCTTCGAACCGTGAAGGGAATGCGGGAAAAGCCGCTGTGCTGGTGAGGAATGCTCCCCCGGCTTCCCTAGCCACGGGCAGGAATTGGAAATTTGCCAGCGGTGAGGCAAAGTCTGTGACCACGTGGTAGCCTGGCGTCACATTACCCGCCAAGCCGACGGGTGCTGCGTGGGCTGGACAGACACCCCTGTAAAGCCCATTTAGCATTCCCCTCTAGGTGAGATTAATTACCGGCACTTGTGGCCTCCAGCACTCCCAAGCGGGGTAGGCACCACGGTGGCTCGGAGTGTTAACTACCTCGCCGGGGTCAGGAGGTCGTGGGGTCCATCCCGACCCTGACGCCTGCTGCTGTATATATGGAGTTTGCGTGCTCTCTCTCATCATCATCACGGGCTGGGAGATGTTAACTACCTCGCCTGGTGTGCAGGAGGTCGTGGGGTTGACCCTGAGCCCTGCTGCTGTATATTTGGAGCTCGCGTGTTCTCCCCGTGGTCGCGTGGAATTTCCTCCGGCTCCACGGTTATTTCCCTGCACATTTAGAATCGACGTGCGTTTCGAGTATTTGGCTGCTCTAGATTTACACGCGATAAGCCACTTTGTTGAGCTGCCGTTTGTGGCCAGGTCGTTTCTGAAAAAAGCTACATAGCTCAGTGAGCCCTACCTGGTAAAATAAAAGATAGTTCAGTTTATAGTTTCGTTTTGTGATCGGGCGCATTGCGGGTGATTTGGTCATAGGGTTACTATCATCACGCAGCTGACAAAAGCCAGGACTTTAGATGTCCGTGGAAGGACCTAAAACATTTCCCGGGACAAGGAGCTGCCTCCAAACAGAGGGGACTGGTGTAACGCAAACCCCAGCCCCGTCTCTCTTGACGGAACCGGGCACTCCGCTGAAAGTGACATCGACTGGCCCGTGGGTTTCGTGTGGCGTGCGTGACAGCAACCCTCACCTGGCGGCAGGAGGGGGGAGGAGGAAGTGTGTGTGGGGGGGGGCGATGCTGCGGGGTCCCCCCACTCACCCGAGTTGTCGAGCAGCACGATCATGTTGTTCCAGGCGAGTCGGTGCGATGGCTGCTGCAGGGTGGCGGTGCGCCAAGCCTCCAGCGCGTCTGCCGGCCTCTGCACGTCCAGGTACTGCTCACACGCCAGCGGACACGCAGGCTTGTACGCACGTACGCACGTGGATGCATACGCAAGTACGTACGCACGTACGTGCGTATGCTCAACATCTTTCGAACCGTACGTAGCGAAACGTTCTGACCGGAGGTGCGGGGGAAGGACCACAAACTATACACGAAAGAAATAAAGTTTGAAATATAGACGATGACTTAAAAGGGCACAGCTCCTGTGGCTTCCTAATATCGCAAGGAAGAGCATTCCAGACGGGCACAGAAGCGCATCTGGAAGCGCACGATGCGGTGGTCGTCTTTTGTTCGGTGCATAAGTGCGTACACATGCGGATTCGTACGCTCGTGCATATGCACGAGCGTACGAATCCGCATGTATGCACGCACACCAGGGGTGGGAGACCCACAGCCCACGACGCTGGCTGGGGTCCACAACTTCATTTACGAATTGCCGAGCGGGCGTTTGGTTTTCGAGACATTATTTTGGCGTGGCGTGAACCCGGTGACCCGAGTTCGATTCCCGCTCACCGCCAACATCCGCGATGGATATCTGAACCGGTCCTGGGCCTCCCCTAGGTTTACTCAGCCTTAAGTGAGTACGTTGCGCGGTGTGTAAACGTCAGCACTCGAGCGACAAGGGCGGTCGCGCGTCGTGCTGGCCGCCCTCCAGTGTCACTTGTCGTGCGAGGGAATCCAACTCGGGTCGCCGGATTCGTGGCTCAGCGCGCTAACCGCTGCACTGCCACATCGCACGCACAAGCGCACGCACGCACAAGCGCACGCACAAGCGCACGCACGCACAAGCGCATGCACAAGCGCATGCACAAGCGCACGCACGCACGCACGTACGCACGCACGCGCGCGCAGCAGGAGACACGCGGGCCTGGGGCCTCACCAGCCGGCCCAGGTTGTAGTAGCAGTCGGGGTATTGTTTGCGATGGCGCAGGGCGGTGAGGAAACTCTGCTCAGCCGCGAGGAAGTCTCCCCGGCTGTTCTGCACGATCCCCAGGTTCATCCAGGCAGCCGCAAAGTCCGGTCTGCCGGGTCGGTGGTGGGGGGCGGGGGAGGAGTGTTAACTCATTGAGTGAGATGGCGAGCAAGTGAGTGTGCGGGTGAGTGAGTGAGTGAGTGAGCGAGCGAGTGGGTGAGCAAGTGAGTGAGTGAGCAAGAGAGTGAGCGAGCGAGTTTGTGATTGAGTTGAGTTGAGTTGAGCGAGCAGGTGAGTGAATGAGCGAGCGAGTGAGCAATGAGGGAGTGAGCAGATTTGTGAGCGAGCGAGTGAGCGAGCAGAGCATCCGTTTCATCGGCGGCGCCGGCGTACTGAATCTGCACGGCTCTCCTCAGCAGCTGCTCCGCCTCTTGCAGCTTCCCCGCGCCCTTGAGGATGTTGCCCAGGTTGTTCATGGGCTGCACGTACGCGGGGTGCAGGCTGCGGGCGGACGGGAACAACGGGAACAACGGGGCACGCGCGTCAAGGTTTTTTAAGCAGCTTGAACCATCATCCTCGCAGTGGCGGCTTGTGGCTGGCCGTCTGGAACAAAGACGGTGCTCACCGCGTCGCGCGGCGCTTCTGCGGCCGTCTGGAACGTTCTTCCTTCCGATATTAAGAAAGCCGCTGGAGCTGTGCACTTTTAAATAGTTTAGATCGACAAACTCATTTCTTTAGAACTGCTTTTTGTGTTTCGTTTGTTGACCTTCCTCCCCAACCTCCGATGAGCACGGTTGGCTACGTACGGTGCGAAAGAAGTTCAACGTACATATAACATGTGCGCGCACAGACGAGTCTCATCAGCGGTGGTTTGGCCCATTAAGCAAACGTTGCTGGGGTTACCCGGCGTCGTTAGCAAAGCCCAAGGAAGCGGTCCATTCAAGCGACGTGGTCGACACGAGAGAGCGGACTGCACTAGAACCACCAGGTTTACCAACGTTCGTCACGTGACAGTCAAATCGTTATTTTGAAATTCTTAAAACTGGAATTTAGCTGTGTAAAAATAATCGTCGAGGACGTCCGTCCGGGGCCACACCGACGCCGCTCTCATCGCCGCCATTTCGTTCTGCGACGGACGAACAGCAGAGCTACCTCAGTGCCCGTCCGTAATAAGCGATGGCCGTCCTTTCGTCTCCGTTGTCCGCCGAGTTCTTCCCGATGTTGTAGTGCACCTAGGGCCCGACGCCGACATCAAGCTCGTGAGCGCAGTTCACAGACGCGTGCGCGAGGACAATCGCCACGTGCACACGCAAACACGAGGAAGAGAAATCGTGCGCGAGCGCGCGGTTCCGCAACGCTACGCGACGTTTTTATCCCTCGTCACCGATGAGCGCGGTTGGCTGAATACAGTGGCATAGAAGTTCGATGTGCATACGTAGACTCACACAGAGACCCATAGACACTCACACAGAGACCCACAGACTCACACAGCAGAGACCCATAGACTCACACAGAGACCCATAGACTCACACAGAGACCCATAAACTCACACAGAGACCCATAGCCTCACACGCAGAGACCCATAGACTCACACGCAGAGACCCATAGACTCACACAGAGACCCAGAGACACTCACAGAGACTCATAGACTCACACAGAGACACATAGACTCACACAGAGACTCATA
>WFAB01002287.1:0-46942 GCA_018977245.1 Lethenteron camtschaticum
GGTGGGTGGATGACCTCACTGCACACTCCCCCTCTGGGTGAGTGGGTGGGTGGATGAGTGGGTGGGTGGATGACCTCACTGCACACTCTCCCCTCTGGGTGAGTGGGTGGGTGGATGAGTGGGTGGGTGGATGACCTCACTGCACACTCTCCCTCTGTGTGGTGGGTGGTGGATGAGTGGGTGGTGGATGACCTCACTGCACACTCTCCCTCTGGGTGAGTGGGTGGGGGGATGAGTGGGTGGGTGGATGACCTCACTGCACACTCTCCCTCTGGGTGAGTGGGGGGTGGATGAGTGGGTGGGTGGATGACCTCACTGCACACTCTCCCCTCTGGGTGAGTGGGTGGGTGGATGAGTGGGTGGGTGGATGACCTCACTGCACACTCTCCCCTCTGGGTGGTGAGTGGGTGGATGAGTGGGTGGGTGGATGACCTCACTGCACACTCTCCCCTCTGGGTGAGTGGGTGGGTGGATGAGTGGGTGGGTGGATGACCTCACTGCACACTCTCCCCTCTGGGTGAGTGGGTGGGTGGATGGTGGGTGAGTGAGTGGGTGGATGAGTGGGTGGGTGGATGACCTCACTGCACACTCTCCCTCTGGGTGAGTGGGTGGGTGGATGAGTGGGTGGGTGGATGACTCACTGCACACTCTCCCTCTGGGTGAGTGGGTGGGTGGATGAGTGGGTGGGTGGATGACCTCACTGCACACTCTCCCCTCTGGGTGAGTGGGTGGGTGGATGAGTGGGTGGGTGGATGACCTCACTGCACACCTCCCTCTGGGTGAGTGGGTGGGTGGATGAGTGGGTGGGTGTGACCTCACTGCACACTCTCCCTCTGGGTGAGTGGGTGGGTGGATGAGTGGGTGGGTGGATGACCTCACTGCACACTCTCCCTCTGGGTGAGTGGGTTGTGGTGGGTGGATGACCTCACTGAGTGAGTGGGTGGATGAGTGGGTGGGTGGATGACCTCACTGCACACTCTCCCCTCTGGGTGAGTGGGTGGGTGGATGAGTGGGTGGGTGGATGACCTCACTGCACACTCTCCCCTCTGGGTGAGTGGGTGGGTGGATGAGTGGGTGGTGGATGACCTCACTGCACACTCTCCCTCTGGGTGAGTGGGTGGTGGATGAGTGGGTGGGTGGATGACCTCACTGCACACTCTCCCTCTGGGTGAGTGGGTGGTGGATAGTGGGTGGGTGGATGACCTCACTGCACACTCTCCCTCTGGGTGAGTGGGTGGTGGATGAGTGGGTGGGTGGATGACCTCACTGCACACTCTCCCCTCTGGGTGAGTGGGTGGGTGGATGAGTGGGTGGGTGGATGACCTCACTGCACACTCTCCCCTCTGGTGAGTGGGTGGGTGGATGAGTGGTGGGTGGATGACCTCACTGCACACTCTCCCCTCTGGGTGAGTGGGTGGGTGGATGAGTGGGTGGTGGATGACCTCACTGCACACTCTCCCTCTGGGTGAGTGGGGGGTGGATGAGTGGTGGGTGGATGACCTCACTGCACACTCTCCCTCTGGGTGAGTGGTGGGTGAATGAGTGGGTGGGTGGATGACCTCACTGCACACTCTCCCCTCTGGGTGAGTGGTGGGTGGATGAGTGGGTGGGTGGATGACCCACTGCACACTCTCCCCTCTGGGTGAGTGGGTGGGTGGATGAGTGGGTGGGTGGATGACCCACTGCACACTCTCCCCTCTGGTGAGTGGGTGGGTGGATGAGTGGGTGGGTGGATGACCCACTGCACACTTCCCCTCTGGGCGTCTGGCTATCCATCATCTCTCGCTTTTGCTCTTCCGTAAGTTGAGGCTCCTCCTCTCTGCCCTGACCTCTTCTCACTCCTCGCTCTCCTGTCCCCCATCGCTCCATCAGAGATCTTTGGCGGGTCTTTTCTCCTTCCCGGGTGACGGTGGCCGTGCGGGGCGCAAACCTGTAACGTCACAACAGTCACCGCCGTCAGCATCGCCTCCAACACCGTCACCGCCGCCATCAGCGCCACCAACGCCATCGCCTCCAACACGTCACCTCCGTCAGCACCATCAACAACAAGCGCCATTTGCCACTGAGTGGCGGTGACGTCACCACGGGGCTTGCGCCAGGCTACGTGCATATCACTTGGATCTTTCGGTAAAGTCACGTAGATACGCGACTTTACCGAGAGACCCAAAGAATATGAAATCCCTGCAGTCACGAAAGCTCTAAGTCAAGGCTATACGTGCACTTGAAGGCCACGTGAAGTGTCGAACGCCTCGTGCTGGCAGCAGGAGGTCAAGGGACAGACCCAGGGGCTAATGGATCGGCTCACTGAGACAAGTGGCAGATGGACCACCACCTGTGCCAGGCTGCTGTCACTCCTCTGCACTCCGTTGTTGCTGGAGGGAGGTCTCAAACTGCCCAGCAGCAGCGTCCTTCACGAGCCTCCTCCACAGAGGACGGTCTTCAAACCAGCAAGTCCAGCCAGCCAGCTCTACATCCTCTTGTGCACATCACTGCATCTCTTTCACAAGCCATCCCAGTGTATCTCCCTCTATCCGGCCTAACTAAGGCTTTTTAGGCATGCGGTGGCTGGGGGCATGTGGGATACACGACCCAGCCAACGCAGCCTGTCGGAAGAGCAAGGTAAGGTAAAAGTTAAAATGTAACGAGCCTACCTTTACCTTACCTTTTACCTTACCACAATACAATCACTCTACCCTACCTTTTACCCTTTAGCAGGTAAGGTAAAACGCAACGAGCCTACCTTTACCCACCTTTTACCCTTACCCATACTAATGACCTGATTACAGGGTAATTACTGGGGAACTACTACACATGAACAAGGTTTATAATGGTAAATGCTGTAGGTAGAGCGCTTTGCTCATGTAGAATACTCTCGATGATTCCAATTTTACACGCTTGTCGTTGTTGTTGTNGTTGTTGTCGTATCAAATCTTGTAACTCAATTTTAACCCACTTCCCAATGTGGTATCGACTGCAAACTTGGTATACTTATGTCATACTGATGACAATACTATATTCTATCATAAAAAATGTTTTTAAACATTATTTTGTATATGTTGTTTCGGCTTGGGTCTAATTGTCCACGCTCAACTCACGTTGGCTGTGATTGGCCACGGTCCCCTTACGTCGTGGCAAACTTCGGGGCCACTTCCTGGAGTCGTGGAGGTCTGCCATTACGAGTACATTTAATAAAAGCGTGTTTTTAAAAAAGTTTGTTTTAATATTACTTGTTAAATGAAGGCCACGGACTGCACCACGGAGATTCTAGCGCTAAACAAGGCACCGTATTTACCGGGTAATACTTGGCGCTTCCTTTACCCTACCCTTTACCTTGCCCCTTGGCATGTCAACACCTTTACCCTTGACCCTTTTACCCGGTAAAAGGGTAAATGACCTTACCTGGCCGAGGCCTACACACCACGCATACACCACAACGCCGCGCTGGTACAGGCCTGCCCCAGGCTCTACCCACGTCCACTAGGCCCCACACTCAGCCAGACGTCTTTGTCGTCCTTGCCACTGATGTTGTTGTTTCTGCTCTGCTGTTGCTGTGGTGTTGTTGTTGTGGTGGTGTTGTTGTTTTGCTGCTGGTTGTGCTGTGGTTGTTGTGGTGGTTGTTGTTGCTGCTGCTGTTCTGTTTCTGTCACCTCCATCTCACGTGGCCCTCCAAGATTCGAGGGACATCTTCCGGAAGACTCTACCGGCTGTCTCAGACGTGGTACGGACATCTTCGGAAGACTCTGCCGGCGTGTCACGTATGGTGGTTGGGGACTTAAAATTTCATATCAGCGACCAAACTGCAACTCGGCATGAGCGCCCTACCTTACGACTGACCAATTCAGACCGTATTGGTCACCCCGTGCCCATGATACATCTCAGCGTTCATCCTGCAAAGTCCATCACAGCGTTGGTGTACACGGTGATTTTTTTCTGCAATATTTTGCTGTCTTTTCTTGGATTTTCTGTTGCACTTAGTCACATATTCACTTTAAGATGTTTTTTGTTCATTGTTTTTTTGGTTGTTGCGGTTGCATCCGGTTCAAGAGCCGAATGGCTCACATGGCTATACCTAATACATGAACTTGAACTTGAACAAGGGAGAAACACAAAGACTATTTTGTTTGCCAGTATGAAACATCTGCCGGCGTATTGACATGGAAACCAATTTCCCTGTGCAAGAATACGGGGTGAACCTGTGGTTGACAGCTATGCACAATACACCAATTGATCCACTCAATAAGTCACCACCTACCTCACCCATCAACCCACTCACCCATCCCACCCATCACCCACTCACCACTCACCCATGGTACCCGACCAACTCACCCAGGGTGGTGAGTGCTCTTCAGCGTGGAGGACCCCGGGTGTATGACCTCATGGCGTTCCCCGGGGTACCATAGCAGTCATTTTAAAATACTTTATATTAAGTTCGCTTGCTTGCTGCGTCTTGCGTGCTTGCTTGCTTACGACCGTGCAAATCTTTCGGTGGTTTTTTAACCCACTTCCCGTGATCCAATGAGCTGACATTTGCACACAGACTCGTTGTGCGTGACAATTAATTGTCGGAAAAATGTTTCCAAAATTTACACTGTTAGGGAAATTGTTTTAAATATTAATTACCAATTGCTTAATGGTGGCAGACAATCATTGACCCTAGATTTGAAGCTTCGTGACTGCAAGGATTCATATTCTTAGGTTTTTCGGTAAAGTCACGTAGGTAAAACATCAAATTAATAAAATAAAAAAATAAAATAAAATTTAATTTTGATGTTTTACCTACGGACTTTACCGAAAAAACCTAAGAATAATCATCTGACCCATAGGTGGCAGCCATCTCAAGCCAGAGGACGAGAGGATCTAGCGCCACGCATGTAAAGATTTAGAGTGAAAAACTTGTTTTACGGGTTAATTTATTAGTCTTGAATTCAGATTGAATTTTTCGAGAACGGATTTTTATCCTGAGAGATGACGTCAGAATTACTGCTGAAATCACTTGAATTGGCCTCTTTATCCATCCGCACGTGGCCGGATCGGCGGCAGAGACATTGTTGCTGCACCCAGCACACCACATCCAGTATACCTCTCTGTGGGTCTGTATGGGTCTGTGGGTCTGTATGGGTCTGTGTGGGTCTCTGTGGGTCTGTGTGGGACTATGTGGGTATCTGTGGGTCTGTATGGGTCTCTGTGGGTCTGTATGGGTCTGTGGGTCTGTATGGGTCTGTGTGGGTCTCTGTGGGTCTGTGTGGGTCTCTGTGGGTCTGTATGGGTCTCTGTGGGTCTCTGTGAGTCTGTATGGGTCTCTGGGGTCTGTGTGGGTCTGTATGGGTCTCTGTGGGTCTGTGTGGGTCTCTGTGGGTCTGTATGGGTCTCTGTGGGTCTGTGTGGGTCTCTGTGGGTCTGTATGGGTCTCTGTGGGTCTGTATTGGTCTCTGTGGGTCTGTGTGGGTCTGTATGGGTCTCTGTGGGTCTGTGTGGTCTCTGTGGGTCTGTATGGGTCTCTGTGGGTCTCTGTGGGTCTCTGTGGGTATCTGTGGGTCTGAATGGGTCTCTGTGGGTCTGTGTGGGTCTGTATGGGTCTCTATGGGTCTGTGTGGGTCTGTGTGGTTCTCTGTGGGTCTGTATGGGTCTGTATGGGTCTCTGTGGGTCTGTGTGGGTCTCTGTGGGTCTGTGTGGGTCTCTGTGGGTCTGTATGGGTCTCTGTGGGTCTCTGTGGGTCTGTGTGGGTCTCTGTGGGTATCTGTGGGTCTGAATGGGTCTCTGTGCGTCTGTGTGGGTCTGTATGGGTCTCTATGGGTCTGTGTGGGTCTGTGTGGTTCTCTGTGGGTCTGTATGGGTCTGTATGGGTCTCTGTGGGTCTGTGTGGGTCTCTGTGGGTCTGTGTGGGTCTCTGTGGGTCTGTATGGGTATCTGTGGGTCTCTGTGGGTCTGTGTGGGTCTCTGTGGGTCTGTATGACTCTGGATGGGTCTGTGTGGGTCTCTATGGGTATCTGTAGGTATCTGTGGGTCTGTGTGGGTCTCTGTGGGTCTCTATGACTCTGGATGGGTCTCTGTGGGTCTGTGTGGGTCTCTGTGGGTATCTGTGGGTCTGAATGGGTATCTGTGGGTCTGTATGACTCTGGATGGGTCTCTGTGGGTCTCTATCACCACCCCACCACTACCACAACCACCACCACCATCACCACCCCCACCACTACCACAACCACCATCACCACCCCCACCACTACCACAACCACCACCACCATCACCACCCCACCACTACCACAACCACCATCACCACCCCCACCACTACCACAACCACCACCACTCTCACCTGATGCGGATTCCTTTCTTGTAGCCATTGAGTTTCCGTTTCAGTCTAAAAACAGAGACACACAGAGACACACGCGATGACGTCGTGCTCAATTTGCCTGTGCAAAGACCACGCGATGATAGTCGAGTGTGAGTAGTCGCCCAATAGTCGCTATTGGTTATCAGAGGTNCCCCCCCCCCCACAAGCAAACAACGTGGGGGCGGCCATCTTGGGTAGGGGGTGTGGGGGCTTCTCCCTTACCAAGATGGCCGCTCCCACCCCAAGAGCCACGTGGTGTTGACATTTCGCGGGTGTTTTTTTAATTGGTCAGCTCTGTTGCACGTGACATTGAACTTTGTTGCACGTGACATTGAACTTTATTTCATAGCCCGGATTAAGGCCCATGGTTAATAGCATAGACTAGATAAGGCGCGGCTGCGTTTCAGACTCTAGCAAGTATGGAGGGGGATGAAAAGCATCAACTCGAGACGCGCGGAATAAATGTAGCGAACTTGCTTATAGTTTTATTGTTTCATCCATAGCGACAAGAAGCCAGAAGGCTCGCTAACGTTAGTGAAGGGTGGCGTTCGCTGTCTACCCCCTTAAATTAAAACAATTTAAGTTCGCCGATTGAATCCACCCTTCCCTCACACGCCGCTCGAGTTGGTTTCGCCCACTCGTATTCTTGTACAGGGACATCGAGTAACATAATGTGCCTATTTGTGTTTCTCCCTTGTGATGGGACTTTGCAGGATGAACGTTGAGATGTATAAGAGGCACGGGGTGATCAGTAAGGTCTGAATTGGTCTGTAATAAGGCAGGGCACTGATAAGGGGTTGACAGTTACGCTACTGACACTAACAGTGTGACTATGCATATGTAGTGACATAAGAAGGGAGGGGCTGCTGGGGGCTCTGGGTTCCCAGGTGGGTCCAGACGCTTAAGCCTCTGGGCGCCAGGCGCTGGGTTCCCAGGTGGGTCCAGACGCTTAAGCCTCTGGGCGCCAGGCGTTGGGTTCCCAGGCGCTTAAGCCTTTTTGGCGCCGCCAAGGGGGGGGGGGGGCTGTGTGTGCTCTGTGGGATGTCTGGTGGCGCACACGGCCCCACCCCTCGTTGGACCAGGCATAAAAGGAGAGCTCCCTGGACGATCAGGGCCCAGTTGTAACTCAAGACCCAAGACCCACGACCAGCCATCTGAAGACCCTGGGATGTTGTGAGAGCCAGCGCTGGGACTCTGGAACTCCCGACTCTACGACCTTGTGAGGGCGAGTTCCGGAGCGTAGCCAGAGTAGAGTATCTAGGCTGTGTAGCTAGGCTGTGTACCTAGGCTGTAACAGAGTATCAGGACTGTTGGAGAGTTGGAGTACTGTTGGAGTGTTGTATTGTAATAAAGAAGTACATCTACAAGTGTCTCCGGAACCCGTTACATTTGGCGTCAGAGGTGGCAATGGAGACAAGAAGTAAGCCACGTACCTTCAGTCCTGACGGCGATGTTGAGGAGCAAGCGGCGACGGGGCAGCCAACTCGGGCCGACAACAACGCCGCACCACCGGCTGAGCAGGCGTCCACCACACCTGCCGATCCTCCTCCAGCGTCGGGAGCAGCAATGGAGGAAACGCTGCTTCGCCTCACCGAGCTGCTCCACGCCACCGTCTCCATCCTGGATGACATGCGTCGCTCACAGGCGGAGGCAGGAGGGAGAGAGGCGGCGCAGCAGCCGCGCCATTCCGCCGGCTCCAACACAAAGATGGCAGCCGTTCCCGCCGCAAATACATCCGGGTGTGTCGTCACTTCTGCAGGGGGAGCAATGACCGCTGGGAGCGACGTCACTTCCGGGCCCAGCGTGGGCCAACCCGATGACGCCGCGTCATCAGCGCTGCGTCCCTCACCGCCGGGTGACAGCGCTGGGAACGCGAAGCCAGCTTCAGCCGGGTTGCCAGGCAACGAGCGCTGGGCTCACGTCCACAACGCCTGCCGGACTCAAGGCATTTTCTTCAGAGGGAGGTGAGTGGGCAGCGTTCGAACGCCGGTTCGTCTCTCTTATAGAGACGTCCGGCTGGTCGGAGTATGAAGCGCTCCAGGGCCTTCCGGCCATGCTCGACGACGACTCCCTCGCAGCACTCCTTGCGGTGCACGGCGAAACGTGCCACGCTTACGGATGCCTTCATCAGATGCGGCTGATTTATGGACCCCCGTCCGAAGCACGTCACCGCTTCGATGCGTGGAGGAAGAAGGCCTCCGAGTCGGCGATGGGTACCGCAGCGCGCTGCTGGCATGGCGCGGGTTGCCTACCCTCGCATGGATGAAGACGCTGTGGAGTCACTCGTGCTGCAGAAGCTCATGAGCTTGGCCCGCCAGCTTCGAGTTGCCATGCCGACAGCCGACGACGACTTCACGTCGCTACGTGCTGCTAGGTGCATCCAAGACACCTACATTGCGATGAGGACACGACCATCGCGCTGCGCAGGCCCACCTGATGCACAAGCTATGACGTGCATTCGGAGCCTCATCAGGCTTCGCGGCAACAGAAAATCGCGGATCGTCCAACTGGCGATCCAGCGAGATCACCACCAGCGGGACCGGCCAATCTCGCGCCAGGATGGGGCGTCCATCGTCTGCCACAACTGTGGCCTTCGGGCCATGTGGCGTCCGGCTGCCGGTCCCCCGACGCCGGACTTCAGGACCTCCGGCGCCTCGGCCATCACCGTATCCTCGGATACCCAGGCGAGTCACGACACTCGCACTCTCGGCCCCCACTTACAAGCACGCACCCTCCACCACACAGGGGGTCATGCTTCGGAGGAGGGGATTCGGGCCCATCATTGAACAACCAGGCGCTTGGACCAGGTCAATGGTCCGAGTTGGCCCATAGGGTCGTTGCCGCGGCGGCAGGGTCCTCTGCCGTAGTGGGTTCCATCGAGGGCGTTGATGTTCGTATGTTGATCGATACGGGTGCGTTGGCGACCATCATTTCAGACATAATTTATAACATTCTGCCCGATACATGCCGTCCCTTGCAGCCAGTTGATGTGCCATGCTATGCCGCAAATGGGGGTTCGTTGGGCATCACCGGACGGATCAATGCTCAGATCCGCATTGCTGACGTCCAATTAGTTGGCCCATTTTGGTCTCATCAACCCTCGCCGTTCCGTGCCTCCTCGGAACAGATTTCTTGGGGAAGATGCCCATTAAAATTCTCATTAACAAAGGGTGTATTGAGCTCCCCTCCGGCCGACGCATGGCCTTCCTACCCACACCCACTCGGTTGAACTCCGCATCTACGACGGTGCAGGCGTTGGCGGCGTGCACAATCACATTCCTCCAGGCTCTCAGATGTTAGTTCCCCTCCGGTTTCGTAAACCCTTGATTACGACGCGTTCATGGGGGTGCTGTGATCGGGCCTTCGCGTTCAGCTGAGCGGGTGTCGGACCTCGTGTGTGCACAAACACTCGTGCGAAGCGACCAGACCCCTTTATCCAGGTCCTTAACGCGGGATTGGAAACGGCCGTTATCTGTCAGGGAATGGTGCTTGCTCACGCGACGCCAGCCCCGCCAGAAGATGTGATCGTGGGTCACGTAGGGGGCGAGTCCTCTTCCGTTGCCAAGCCAGGTCCTGACACAGGATGGCTCGACGCGCTTTGCTCCACTTCTGCCGATTTGTCACCATTACAGCATGCTAAATTACGCACGCTGCTGAGCGATTTCGCCGACGTTTTCAGTCAAAGCAAATTCGACATTTGCTGCACTAAATTGCTAAGCCACACATCGACACGGGTGATGCCGCTCCAATTCGTCAAAACCCATTCCGGTTGAGCCGGCCGAAAAGGAACATGTACGGGTGGCCGTCAACAATATGTTGGTGGCCGATGTCATTGCGCCATCAAAGAGCCCATGGGGGCGCCGATCGTTCTTGTTAAGAAGCACGACGGGAGCCTCCGCTTTTGTGTTGACTTCAGGAAACTTAATAAGATTTCTGTGGCCGACGCCTATCCGCTTCCCAGGATGGACGAGTCGCTCGATGCTTAGCAGGTGCGCACTACTTCTCCACCTTGGATCTCCTCTCGGGGTTTTGGCAGCTACCCCTTGATGACGCATCCAAACCAAAGACGGCCTTTCGCACGCCGCAGGGACTGTTCAATTCAACAGACTTCCCATGGGTCTTCACTCGGCCCCGGCGACGTTCCAGCGCCTGATGGAGCTGGTCCTCGCTGGGCTCCAGTGGGATTCTGCCTAATCTACCTCGACGATGTAATCGTGTTCAGCAAAACTTTTGATGAACACCTCACGCGATTGAAGGCAGTTTTCCTTAAAATGCGAGCGGCTAACCTCAAATTCAAACCGCAAAAGTGCCACCTCATGAGGGATTCGGTTCGTTATTTGGGCCATATTGTCAGCCGCTCTGGAATTGCCACAGACCCCGAAAAGACAAATTGCGTGCGCTCATGGCCAACTCCTACTCTGTTGGGGAGGTGCGGGTTTTATCGGCTTCGCTCATATTATCGACGATTTGTTGCGGGATTCGCATCCATCGCGAAGCCCCTCCACGCATTAACGGCCAAAGGGGTCAAATTCCGCTGGGGAGAGTTAGAACAGGCATAGTTCAATGCCGTCCGAAAAGCACTGGTCGATGCTCCTACCCTGTCTTATCCAGATTTTACCACTCCGTTCATTCTGAATACAGACGCCAGCAACACCGGAATTGGAGGGGTGCTGTCGCAAATTGTCAATGGAGTGGAGTGCGTCGTCGCCTATGGCAGCAGGGTGCTGTCGCCCGCGGAGCAACGTTACTGCGTGACGCGCCGCGAATTGCTTGCTATCGTTTTTTTCATAAAGCAGTGCAGACCATACGTGTATGGCAGGCATTTCACAGTACGCTCCGACCATGCGGCACTACAATACGCCTTGCGAGTGGACCAACCATCTGGACAGCTTTCGCGTTGGCTCGAGATCCTCCAGGACTTTGCGTTCACTGTCATTTACCGCAAGGGATTCAACACGGGAACGCCGACGGGTTGTCGCGACTGCCGACCAATGGGCGCTGTGCTTGTTTTTTGGGTGCGGGGCGTTGTAGGCAGCCTGACGGGGTACGCCCCCATCCCTTGCGGCCGCGGCCGGGGATGGGGTCGGGAACCAGGGGGATCCCTCCACGCAAGTTCCGCAGGACGCATTGCTGGGCCTCAGGTTGGACGACTGGGGACATCTTCAGATGGAAGACGTCTCCCTCCTCAAATTGAGACGCCGCGCTAGAGATGCCGAGGGTCACAGGGGCAGGGGGGCCCCGTATCATATGTCATCCGGGAAGGCGTCCTCATGCATTGGGATGGGGGGTCCCAATCCCACACATTGGTGGTGCCCACCTCCCTGCGGGGGCGACTTGTGTGGGAAACCCACAGTCGCCTCTTGCACTTAGGTGTTCAGAAAACACTAGCTAAAATCCAATTGGAATTTTTCTGGCGGGCATTGCAAACGATGTGGCTGATCTTGTGCAGGTTGCACAGAATGTGCACGGCGGAAACCACCTGCTAGGCCGTCCTGCCCGCCGCTCCAACCATTAAGATTTCCGGGTCAATGAGATCGTCGCATTGGATATTTTGGGTTCGTTTCCCGCTACTCCTCGGGGTAGTAAGTACCTTTTTGTTGGGGTCGAATATTTTACCCGATGGGCCATGGCCTGGCCACTCCCCAACCAGTCTGCAGCAGCCATTACGGAAGCCTTTTTCCAGGGCTACGTCCTGGATAAGGGTGCTCCCGAATGCCTGCTGACCGACCAAGGGAAAAATTTCTCTTCCACCCAGTTGCGGGATGTGTGCAACCTGCTAGGGACACACAAAATTCGCACCTCGCCATATCACCCCCAGACTGACGGTATGGTCGAGCGATTACATAGGACACTTACCTCCATGCTAAGCCACCAGGTGTCTGAGTCACAGACTGATTGGGATCTCCACATACCTGGTGTCTTGGCCGCCTATAGAATGGTGCCCCATGCTGCCACGGGGTACTCGCCATTCTATCTTATGTATGGTAGGGAGGTTTGCCCCCCATCGACGTACAATTGCACATTAAACAGCCCGCACCTAAGGCTAAGATTGCCGACCACATCCGTGCTAATGTGCGTCATCTCGTGGATGCCCGGGAGGCTGCTCAAAATAACTCAGAAGCCCGTCAGCTTGCCAACGAGTGGTTGCGGAATCTCCGCACGTCCCGCCACGTTTGGGTAGAAGGGGACCGCGCCTGGCTCCACTGCCCGCAGGTACCATTGGCTACTTCCTCAAAACTGCTTAAGCCTTGGAGAGGCCCGGTTGTTATTATTCGCGTTCTCCGCCCGCAGTGTGTCAGGATCCAGCATGGCAAGCGACGTTGGTTCGTGCACCCGTCACGTCTAAAACCTTACATTCAACCCTACACACCTCCTTCACTTCTCCGGGGCCGAGAGCGCGACATGTCTGACGAGCCGCGCCGCGATAATGCTGCTTCTAACTCTCGGGCAGGTCCCGCTGTCCCGCCCTCAGGTGCCTTGGGAATGAAACCCGCCACGGCCGACCCAGCGGGAACAAGCTTGCCCGCGGGATCAGCGACCCAGGACACAAGCGCAACAGCAGGTCGTCGGTCCCCTCCCGCCTCCGTCGCGACCGATGGACCTGCCACTCGGACTCGCTCAAAACTCAAACGATTTTCATGACCCCCGCCCACGAACTCTCGTCCCAACGCGACGCCACTCACCTTGCCATCATGTAAAGTGGGCGATTGGGGCATGCGTTCATCCTGGATATATGTGTTTATACAGTGTTGTTCTGCATCGGTGGCCTGGAGTTTTTTTTTATATACGCGTGACCACAGGAGGGGAGAGGCGCTTTCTTCTCATTTTTTTTTCTCATTCTGATGGGTAACAAATAATTTATTGTACAATTGTATTTTTTTTTGACAGCCGGGTCGGCTGGAGGCTACGTAGTGACATAAGAAGGGAGGGGCTGCTGGGGCTCTGGGACCCTGGGTGGGCCAGGCGCTTAAGCCTCTTGGCGTCAGGCGTTGGGTTCCCAGGCGCTTAATCCCCTTGGGGACGCACACGGCCCCACCCCTCGTTGGGACTGGGCATAAAAGGGGAGCTCCCTGGACGATCAGGGCCAGTCGTAGCTCAAGACCCAAGACCCACGACCAGCCATCTGAAGACCCTGGGATGTTGTGAGAGCGAGTGTGGGACTCTGGAACTCCCGACTCTACGAACTTGTGAGGGCGAGTTCCAAAGCGTAGCCAGAGTAGAGTATCTAGGCTGTGTACCTAGGCTGTGTACCTAGGCTGTAACAGAGTATCAGGACTGTTGGAGTGTTGTATTGTCATAAAGAAGTTACCTCTACAAGTGTCTCCGGAACCCGTTACACACACACTAGCAATCTAAAGCAACGCAGTAAATTCAAAGGAGCAATGTTCCAAAGCCAACAGCCGGTCAACTTTAATCTTCGCCAGACACTTCACCACGGCCAATGCGCCAATATAAATTCCGCAACATTTAATGCCGCCTTGTGAAATACAAACACAACTCAATTAAATTGTCATGTCCATGCTCATTTCAGATTAAGACCGGTCGCACAAAAGCACCCATTTCAGGAGACAATTTAAAGTCCGACTTAACAGACATGTTTTACCTTCACCCATTAGACTAAAGTTCAAAACTTTCTTTAAAATTATAAACGTCTAAAGTGTTCAACCAAACGCGGTGTATACCTTGTGTACACACCATAAACATTGCAAGAATCGCGTATCAATTAACAAAACCCACATGCAGACTTTTTGGTTCTTCCAGTAAAGTCACGTTGAAGGGAAATAATAAAACATCATAAATTACAATTCTCACCACGTTTCGGCCACAACGCAAGCAGCCGTCAGGTGAAGAACAGGTCTGTCGGAAAGACAGCGTCTGAATGAAACACCACCAGGTTTGGCAGCGTATATTGCTGTGTATATTGCTGCCAAGCTTGGTGTGTTCATTCAGACGCTGTCTTTCCGACAGACCTGTTCTTCACCTGAGGACGGCTGCTTGCGTTGTGGTGAAGAACAGGTCTGTCGGAAAGACAGACGCTGTCTTTCCGACAGACCTGTTCTTCACCTGAGGACGGCTGCTTGCGTTGTGGCCGAAACGTCGTGAGAATTGTATTTATTATGTTTTTATTATTTTATTATTTCCCTTCTATGTGACTTTACCGAAAGAACCAAGAAGATGAATCCCTGCAGTCACGAAAGAATCTTTAAATCGAAACCCACATGCAGTCCTTAACGTAACGTTTCTTCAGACCCAACAACATTTTTTTTTAAATCAAACAAACCCCCGATATGTGTACGCTCTGGGTGGGAGCTGTGGTTCTCTACAACCTGCAACAACAACAGCAGCAGTAAGCAGCATTGGCGACGTCAAGAAGCAACACGACAGATCGTGGTCAAACCCCGCAAAGGGCGGATTGTCACTTGGAGAATTGGCGATTGTGGCCGAGATTTCTCCGTGTCATCCAAACTCTAACGTGGGGCACGAGAGCGTTGACAAGCGACTGCCGTTTGAAACAAACTCCTCCACATCTTTATCTCACCGGGTGAGACCCACGCAGCTGTGCGAGCGCTCTTTGATTTAGAAGTTGTTCACGATATAATACGCAAATCATATCACACTGGTCAACAAAACAAAACAACAACATGTAGTTCTGGCCTGGACTTTTGCAGCTGTTCTGGACTAAATTCAGGGTGCCGATTTCAAATCTGATCTCAGATTTGCTCCGTCGCATCTCATTTTTATGCTATCGGCATACCCCGTCAAATGGTCTCTCTCTCATCCTCCACGGAGCAGCGTGTTCTCACGAGGAGAACCTCACAAGCAACATCAACAGACTTCCGTTATCGTGTTGCAGCCGGAAAGACAGCGTCTGAATGAACACCACTAAGCTTGGCAGCGTATATTTAAGCTGGGTTAGAGGAGGAGAGCGCCTTGACAAAGGGACTCACATATCAACAGAGGAATGTAGTATATTTATAGGAAATTCAGATATGGGATTAGTCACTACTTGTAGAATGTGTAGGAGGTGGGCGGGGGGTTTCAAAGTCATATTATGCAGGATTAGCAGCATCAAAGGGAGGGAGTAGGGGTAGCATTAATAAAGGGAAGGAATCATATTCTTAGGTTTTTTCGATAAAGTCACGTAGGTAAAAAAAATTAAATTAATAAAAGTAAAATCAAAAAAGCTTCCGGAAGCTTGTGTTGCCTCCGAAACGTCGTGATTTTTATTTTATGTAACTTTTATTAATTAAAAAAAAATTTACCTACGTGACTTTACCGAAAAAACCTAAGAATACGAATCCTTGCAGTCACGAAAGCTTCAAATCTAGAAAGGGAAGGAATGTTAATAGTATGGGAGCTGCAGTAAAAAAAACTAAAATATAAACTACATCAGTATCATCAATATACTAAATATACTCTCCAATAAGCCGAGCTACCGTCACCGTGGTCGTCACCTGTCTAGGCTGCACCTCGGCCAGAGGAGGAGACTGCCCGCCCCCCCCACCGGCGACTTTGGGCGCACACGGCCGCCCGTNCCCCCCCACAGGGCCCCGCGTCGGCGGGAGCGGCGAGTGAGCGACGTGGAGAGGTCCGCCCCGAACGTCGCCACGTTCAGGCGCCGCTGCTCCGCCAACGTCACGCGGCAGTTCCTGGCGGGCGGGAGGAGGAGGAGGGGGAGGGGCGGGGGTGGGGGGTGAGCACGGCTGGTCAGAGGTCGCAGATGGGTTTGATTCCTTACCCGTACCCGGCCGCACCAGGGTCGCAAATGGGTACCCGTACCCTACCCGTACCCTACCCGTTCATTACCCGTACCCTACCCGTTCCCTACCCGTACCCTACCCGAAATGAGTGACAAACGGTGACTCACCAGTGACTCACGGCCTACCCGTTCCCGGCCGCACCAGGGTGGCAAATGGCTACCATTGGAACCTCATTTGCCAGCNAAAAATATTATAATTGGTTTTTTACCCTTTTATCTGGCAACAAACTGACACCTTTGCATAGACCACAATACCTGCAGCCATAATGCGTCATCTGGTCCAACCCATGTGAAACTAGGCTCTAAGGAAAGCTGTCTCGGGTGTGGACCAATCAACTTCAAGGACAGTGTATACATTATCAGAGTTGTCTTTTTGTTTGCATTATGACCGCAGGTATTGTGGTCAATGCAAACACGACTCCTCGTAAAAAAGGTGTCAGTTTGTTGACAGATAAAAGGGTAAAAAAACAATGATCATATTCTGCTACTGCTGACAAATGATGTTCCAATGGTCTAAACCCGACATCAGAGAGGTCTCTGCACGGCTCCACGCCATCCTGCGTCTAGACAAATGTTCGTTTGGTGCCCAGTCAAAGAGTTGCACGTCCTTCTCTATTCTCGGGGCTGGGATTTTTTCCGAATCAAGTGCAACTACGCAATTCACGCGGCGTGCATTTTTTTTTGGCGCGCCGATTCAAGTTAACGTCACACATTTTTGCGACGCCCAAACTTTCCAGATGTGCCAGGAACGGCACAAACAATTTGCCCAAGCTCTGTCATCCTATAATGGGATGGTTAGGCCAACTCCGTTTGTGAGTTTCTATACACGAGGTGGGGGGTGGGGTGGAACAGCAACACCATCTCCGCACAGACGGAGACGGAGCCCGCTTGCTGTACTGCCGCCTCCCCATCGCCTCCCCCAGCAGGCGTTGCACTTGAAGGCGAGGAGATCCAACAAGAACACACACACACCACGAGCGAGCGGCAGAGGCGGCCGTTACCTCCCGCCGTCTTTGGAAATGTTGTCAAAGAAGCTCCTGGTTTTGTCGTAGAAGCAGCCGTCCAGGAAGACGGGGGAGCTCGTGCGGGGACCCCTCAGCTTGTCCGCTGCTCAAGGGGAGACGCAACGGCAGAAGTGAGGGGGTGGCCTGGACAATTAAACACACAAAGATCCGCCCCCCCACCCAACTCAGACTCCACTGGTCAACACACATTCAGACGCTGTCTCCTCGACAGACCTGGTCTTCGCCTGAGGACGGCTGCTTGCGTTGTGGCCGAAACGTCGTGAGAATTTTTAATGTTTTATTTTTATTATTTTATTATTTCCCTTCTACGTGATGACTTTACCGAAAGATCCAAGAAGATGGTCAACACACTTTTACTGGCATAAGGTATTCCAACGGTTTTAAGGTAATTTAGTTAGTCAACATCTCCTAGCCACCGTGATGATGATGAGAGAAACACACAAACTCCAAATATACAGCAGCAGGCATCGTCAGGGTTGGGATCGAACCCATGCCCTCCTGCACACCAGGCGAGGTAGTTAACATCTCATAGCCACCGTGATGATGACAAGTTTGCAGTCGGTACCACATTGAGAAGTGTGTCAAAATTGAGTGACAAGATTTATATTCTATGAGATCTCTTTTACCATTGGCAAAATATAGTAGTAGGTTTTTACCCTTTTAAACTGGTACAAAACTGACACCTTTATTCAAGGCATCATGTTTGCAATAACCACAACACAAGTAGTCAAAAAAGCAAACAAAAGAAGCAACTCTGATAATGATGATAAGGACAGTGCATATTATTATCATTATCAGAGTTGCTTCTTTTTGTTTGCTTTGTTGACTACTTGTGTTGTGGTTATTGCAAACATGATGCCTTGAATAAAGGTGTCAGTTTTGTACCAGTTTAAAAGGGTAAAAACCTACTACTAAGATTTCTATTTGCCGATACAGCAGCGGAGGAAGTGAGTTGTTGAGTGGCGGCAGCGTGTGAGTGAGTGAGTTCCCCACCCCAGTATGACGCAGCTTTACCAAGTTTGCAGTGGGTACCACATTGGGAAGTTTCTAAAAATTGAGTGACAAGATTTCTATTTTGACGATACAGCAGCAAAATTAAAATTAATCGAAACGTCGTGATTTTTTATTTTTTTTTAAAAATTTTTATTTTACTTTTATTAATTTTAAATTTTTACCTACGTGACTTAGTTGTTGATCAGTGGCGGCAGCGTGTGAGTGAGTGCCCCACCTTCTCTCCGCTTGGCCTCCCTGCCCCGGAACTCCCTGTCCAGCGCCTCGCGGTCCAACTTCGCGTCCAACTCAACGCACGGCTCCGGGGCCCCACGGGGAGTCTGGGCGGCAATCCGCTTCGTGCTCCGACACCGTCGCTGCTGACGCTGGGGGACGTCTGCACCCCCGCTCCACCGTGGCGCTCTTCCTCGCGGCTGTGGGAGATAGTGCAGCTGCGTGTGAGTGTGTGTGAGTGTGTGTGAGTGTGTGTGTGAGTGTGTGTGTGCGTGAGTGAGTGTGTGTGTGTGCGTGTGTGCGTGTGAGTGTGTGAGTGAGTTTGTGTGAGTGTGTGTGAGTGTGTGTGAGTGTGTGTGTGAGTGTGTGTGTGAGTGTGTGAGTGAGTGTGAGTGTGTGAGTGTGTGTGTGAGTGCGTGTGTGCGTGTGTGTGTGCGTGTGTGTGTGCGCGTGTGTTTTTCACTATAAATCCTTTATATGCGTGGCATCGGTTTTATTTTATTATTCATTTGTTTTTCTTGAGTAAGAGTTTCATTTGATCACATTGGTATTTTAATTAAATATGAAATTTTTTTTTTACCTAAAAAGTGTAAAAATATTGAAAAAAAATTTCACGAAAATAAATTGTCACACACAACGAGTCTGTGTGCAAAATGTCAGCTCGATCGGATCACGGGAAGTGGGTTAAAAAACGACCGAAAGATTTGCACGATCGTAAGCGCGCAAGCAAGCAAGTGAACTTAATATAAAGGATTTAAACAAGTATAACCCATAAAAACTAAGTTTTTCACTCTAAATCCTTTATATGCGTGGCGGTTAGAGTCCTCTCGTCCTCTGGCTTGAGATGGCTGCCACCTATGGGTCAGATGATTGCGTGGCAGCATTAAGAAATTGGTAATTAAATATAATATTTTTGTCCTAAAAAGTGTAAAATTTTGGAAAAAAATTTTACGAACATAAATTGTCACGCACAACGAGTCTGTGTGTAAAATATCAGCTCGATTGCATCACGGGAAGTGGGTTAAAAAACGACCGAAAGATTTGCACGGTCCTAAGCGCGCAAGCAAGTGAACTTAATATAAAGGATTAAAATAAAAAAACATCGGATTTCCGTACGACGTCAGGATAAGCTCCGTTAGCGAGCACCTGCAAAGGCTGCTGGCTGCAAGAGGGGGGCGGGCGGGCGGCGGTACAACGCCCGGCCACCTTTGCATCCCCAGCGTTTACCGCGCCGCCCGTACCTGTGGCTCCTCCGTGTGCAGGCCGCCGCCCGTCCGCCGTGTCCCGCACGAGCCGGCGGGCTCCGCGCGTGCCGCCCCGTGGCCGCCGCGGGCTCCGTGCTGCGTGTCCCGCAGGGGGCGGGCGCCCCGTGACGAGGAGGACTGGACGGGGGCGAGGGTGGTGGTCACGCAGCGACGGGATCAATCGTAGCGTGTCCAGTAACAACAAATATGATAATTGGTTTTTTAATCCTTTTATCTGGCAACAAAACTGACACCTTTTTTACAAGGAGTCATGTTTTGAGTTGTGCGCCTTTTGGCGTCATCTGGTCCAACACCATGTGAGACTGGCCTCAAGGAAAGCTGTCTCGGGTGTGGACCAATCAACTTCAAGGACAGTGCACATTATCAGAGTTATGTTTTTGTTTGCATTCCAACTGCAGGTATTGTGGTCAATGCAAACATGACTCCTTGTAAAAAAAGTTGTCAGTTTTGTTGCCAGACAGAAGGGTAAACAACCAATGATCAGAGTTAAATATCTCGGTGGGGTCCTGCCCGCTAAAGTAACCAACCAGTTTGGCAGGGAAGAGAACGGCTGCCCCCTCTCACCTGCACGACGGCCAGGTGGGGGTGCAGAGCGGAGAGCGGGCACCCCAACTCCGCCAGGTCCTTGATCTCGCTGGCACGGAAGATGATGTAGTCGTAGATCTCCTCGCGAGGGGCGACGGCTCGCTCGGCGGGGCGACCCTCCGTGCCGCACACACGCACTGCGCACGCACAAAGACGACGCTAACGCCGCTAACGGTGCCGTGGTGGTGGTGGGTGTGTGGGCGACACTGTGGTGAGAAGTGAACCACCTCGCCTGGTGTCTATCGGAGGTCGTGCGTTTCATCCCAACCGGCGTGGTTTTTGTCTATCACATCGGGTTTTTGAATGTGTCAAATATTGATTTTCAAAAAAAACTTGGAAGAAAAATATTAAGTGAATGTGGATATCTAGAAAATGATATTGTAAACACACTATCCTAAAATACAGCACCGTATTTTAACAGAAAGCAATCATGACTTTTTTCGATTTAAAGCTTTCGTGACTGCAGGGATTCATCTTCTTGGTTCTTTCGGTAAAGTCACGTAGAAGGGAAGTAATAAAATAATAAAAATAAAACGTAATAAAATAATTCTCACGACGTTTCGGCTACAACGCAAGCAGCCGTCCTCAGGTGAAGAACACAACTTTAAGATCCTTCAACAAACTCCGGGATAATCGAGTCTCTCACCTTTCTGAAGAGATGCCACGACTCTAAGCTTAAATAGACGTTCCAAGCCTGGGGCGTGTCATTCAGACTCTGTCTTCTCGACAGACCTGTTCTTCACCTGAGGACGGCTGCTTGCGTTGTGGCCGAAAAGTCGTGAGAATTATTTTATTATGTTTTATTTTTATTATTTTATTATTTCCCTTCTACGTGACTTTACCGAAAGAACCAAGAAGATGAATCCCTGCAGTGGGGCTGGGTGGGGAGGGGCTGGGTGGGGAGGGTGGGGCTGGGTGGGGGGTGGGAGGGCTGGGTTGGGAGGGCTGGGTGGGGAGGGTGGGGCTGGGTGGGCTGGGTGGCGAGGGGCTGCTCACCCCGTGGTGCCCTTATAAAACTCAACGTTTCACCTACTCACGCCGCCTTGTGCTGCCCGCCCTCACAGTCGGCCATGTTTGCAGAACACAGCACGCCCCACGCCCTGGTCACCGTCGTTGACCCTGGCCAACGTGTTCCTAGCAGCTCCCTCCGCAGGAGCAGGGAAGTGTTTAAACCCTCACCCCCTTTGACCCGTGANCCCCCCCCCCCCCCCGTGCGTGACCTTTGGCCAAGGCGACGGTGCAGTCGTCCGTGTTGACCCCGCTCAGGTGCCCTCGTAGCGGATGCCGGCCATGGAGATCAAGCTGGTCCTGCTGCCCAAGCACAGCGTCCACGTGGCCATGATGATGATGCTGCTGCTGCTGCTGATGTTGATGATGCTGCTGATGATGATTCTGATGATGCTGCTGCTGATGCTCCTGATGATGATGCTGCTGCTGCTCGTAGCCGCCGCCGGCTCGAGCTGCGGGAGACAACAAGAGGGGAGGGTGGGCCGGGCAGGAGGAGGTGATGATGGTGATTGTGTTGATGATGTTGTTGATGATGATGGTGTTGTGATGATGATGTTGTTGTTGTTGATGATGTAGTTAATGTTGTTGATGATGATGTTGTTGTTGTTGATGTAGTTAATGTTGTTGATGATGTAGTTAATGTTGTTGATGATGATGATGTTGTTGTTGTTGATGATGTAGTTAATGTTGTTGATGATGTAGTTAATGTTGTTGATGATGATGTTGTTGTTGTTGATGATGTTAATGTTGTTGATGATGATGTTGTTGTTGTTGATGATGTTAATGTTGTTGATGATGATGTTGTTGTTGTTGATGATGTAGTTAATGTGTTGATGATGATGTTGTTGTTGTTGATGATGTAGTTAATGTTGTTGATGATGTTGTTGGTGGTGATGATGTTGTTGATGATGATGTTGTTGATGATGATGTTGTTGATGATGTAGTTAATGTTGTTGATGATGATGTTGATGTTGATGGTGATCACCCACGATGCGTCCCGCGTGTTCACGCCGTTTGAACTGAGCTGCTCACTGAGTCGCGTCGTGCAAAGGGCGCCAAATTGTGGGGAGGGGATTTTTTCCCTCTTCCTGTCAACGGGGTATTATTTATTTATTTGTTAATTTATTTTTTTATTACATTTTTATATTTTATTATTTTTATTATTAATATTGTGTTCCCTATCTACGCGACTTTACCGAAATAAACAAAGAATTGCGCTCAACGTCTGTCGGGTCACTTGAGTTCACCCCCTCGCCCCGCCCCCCCCGCCCCCCTCGCCCTTCACCCCTCGCCCCACGACTTCCTCTTGTCCACTTCCTGCCCCCGCCCCCCTCCCTTCACCCCTCCTGGTGGTGGTGGGGGTGGTGGGGGTGTGGTGGGGGGTAGTGGGGGTGGTGGTGGTGGGGGGTGGTGGTGGTGGGGGTGGTGGTAGGTGGTGGTGGTGGGTGGTGGTGGTGGGGGTGGTGGGGGAGGGTGGGGCTGGGTGGGGAGGGGCTGGTCACCCCGTGGCGCCCTTACAAAACTCAATGTTTAACCTACTCACGCTGATGATGATGCTGCTGATGATGATGCTGCTGCTGATGATGATGTTGCTGCTGTTGATGATGCTGCTGATGATGCGTGCCCAGCGAGGCCCCAGCGTGCCGGTGAAGGGCACCCCTCCGCCCACCCCGAAGTGGTATGACGACAGAGTGATTGAGAGACTCAAGAAGAGGAAGATGCCCAGAATTGGGCTCGAGCCCGGGGAGGCCCCGGCTCCAGGAGGGTCGGCGGAGGCGGCAAGGGAGGCCGGCGCCGATGAGACGGGTGACCGTGAGGGCCCTGAGGACGATTGGGACGAGGAGGAGTANCCCCGAAAGCGCGCAGGGTGGAGGGACGGGAGTAGGCCAGGAACGTATACACCCAGTGACATCCTCCGATGGATGAAGCAGGTGTACGGGGCATGGAACATTCATGTGCGGACAGGTTCCCCGATAGGGGGGCTTTCATCAAGGTGGCACGGACGGTGGTCAAGGACCCACACAGATACTGCTTCAACCGGCAGGAGGTCTACCGGTTGAAGGCGATGATGACCAAAGTGAGGAAGCTGCCACCCCCCCCCCCACCAGGAGATGAGAGTGTGGAGGAGCAGGAGGGGCCCTGCCAGGCGAAAGGGCGTCAAAGCCCAGACTGACATCGGACACTGACTGTGCGGCGGTGGCGATGGTGCGCGAGTGGCGTGTGGTGGATGTGGTGCCGACGCTGCGCGTCGCGTGGCGGCGCGTGGCCGGGTTGTTGCTTTGCTGCCATAAAGGCGCGTGCGTTGTGTGGCCATAAAGGCCGGTGTACCAAATACATTGAAAATGCTCCAGCACAATTGACAGTCTCTCTGTGTCTCTGTCTGTGTCTCTGTGTCTCTCTGCGTGTCTCTCTCGGTGTCTCTCTCTCACTGTGTCTCTCCGTGTCTCTCTCACTGTGTCTCTCCGTGTCTCTCTCACTGTGTCTCTCTGTGTCTCTCTCCGTGTCTGTCTCTCTCTGTCTTTCTCACCGTCTCTCCGTGTCTCTCTCCGTGTCGCTCTGTCTCTGTGTCTCTCTCTGTGTCTCTCTCACTGTCTCTCCATGTGTCTCTGTCTGTGTCTCTCTCACTGTCTCTCCGTCTCTCTCACTGTGTCTCCGTGTCTCTCTCACTGTGTCTCTGTCTCTCTCTGTCTTTCTCACCGTCTCTCCGTGTCTCTCCGTGTCTCTCTCCGTGTCGCTCTGTCTCTGTGTCTCTCTCTGTGTCTCTCTCACTGTCTCTATATGTGTCTCTGTCTGTGTCTCTCTCAGTGTCTCTCCGTCTCTCTCACTGTGTCTCTCCGTGTCTCTCTGTCTCTGTGTCTCACTGTGTCTCTCTGGGATTCTGTATGTGTCTCTCCGTGTCTCTTTGTCTCTCATTGTGTCTCTCTCTGTGTCTCTGTCTGTGTCTCTCTCTTACTGTGTCTCTCCGCGTCTCTCTCTCTTTGTGTCTGTGTGTCTCTCTCACTGTCTCTCTGTCTCTGTGTCTCTCACTGTGTCTCTCCGTGTCTCTGTGTCTCTCTCACTGTCTCTCTGTCTCTCTGTGTCTCTCTCCGTGTCTCTGTCTGTGTCTATCTCAATGTGTCTCTGTGTCTCTTTCACTGTGTCTCTCCGTGTCTCTCTGTGTCTCTGTGTCTCTCCGTGTCTCTGTGTGCGGGGCGCGCTGGAGGGAGCGTGCGGGGCGCGCTAGAGACGACGCTGCTCCGCGAAGGAGACCAGCGGGGTGGTGCGGAGACAGAACCTGAATCAAAGACCAACGGAGACCGGCAGTGCCTGACGGAGTCTTTTATTACACCACTACTACTAGAGTGGCAGCCTAGCACACGCTGCGCACACAAACACACACATTGCCTGTGCTGCACACAGCCTCACTCGGCTGCTGGGGGCTCCGTGTCTGTAGCACCGATGAAGGCAATCTCCTCCCCTTCCACCACCTCCACCACCTCCTCCACGTGCAGCAGCTCCATCATCCCCACGGTGACATCGTCGCCATCGTCGCCGCCGTCATCGTGGCGAACCCCGGCCAGCACATTGCTCACGTAGCCGCTGGAGGGAGCGGAGAAAGTAGGTGAAGACGATACGTACGTACCTAGCACACGAGCGCGTATGTACCTAGCGCGCGAGCGCGTGCGTGCCTAGCGCGCGAGCGCGTGTGCACGTTGAACTCGTTCACCGCCAGCACCCGCAGCTCGTACATCGAGTCGGGCTCCAGGCCCGCGAGCGTGTGCCGCGTGTCGGGCACGGCGTCCGTCTCCCGGAAGGGGCCCTCCGACGATTGCAGCTTGTACTGCGGCGACAGCGGGTTGGGGGGCAGGCGGGCGGTGGTGGAGATCGCTCGCTCGACGCACGCGTTTATATCCGCGTAAGATGCGCGGGCGCCGGGGTCGAATTTCACAGCAAGATAAGCACCGCTGCACTACCGCTTCCCACCACAACCGCATACCTAACAACAACAACCGCCATTCGCCACTAAGTGGCGGTGACGTCACCTGGCAGGAGGTCATACCTAACACACGCGCGCACACACACTGCCTTTGCAACTCGAGCATACGGCTGTATCCGCGCGCCCGCAGCACAGAAGATGAAGTCGGTAACTTTTTGGCTGGGTAATGTAGGAATCGTAACTGAGAAACCATGGAGTTTCCTGCGGATTCATCTTCTTGGTTCTTTCGGTAAAGTCACGTAGAATGGAAGTAATAAAATAATAAAAATAAAACATCATAAAATAATTCTCACGACGTTTCGGCCACAACGCAAGCAACCGTCTTCAGGTGAAGAACAGGTCTGTCGAGAAGACAGCATCTGAATGACTTTCCGACAGACCTGTTCTTCACCTGAGGACGGCTGCTTGCATTGTGGCCGAAACGTCGTGAGAATTGTATTTTATGTTTTATTTTTATTATTGTACTAGCTGTACTACCCGGCTTCGCCCGGGTCTTGGATACACGACGCCAGGCCGCCTTTGTCTCCCAGTGGCGATGTTCATACGCCACACCAGTTACTCGTTTTGAGGCTGAGTGGACCTAGGGTAGGCCCACGACCGGTTCAAATAATCGTCACCGGTGGTGGCCGTGAGCGGGAATGGAACTTGGGTGGCCGGGTTCGTAGCGCGGCGCGCTAACCACGACACTGCAATGCGTTACGCTTACACATGCGCGGGGCACATGACATATTTGACGTCACAGGTCAATTGGTGTACCAAAATATATGCATTATTGAGCTCACCCCCTCCCCTAAAAAAAGTGTATTTTGAGAATGTTTGCATGGTGTACAGTCTGCAAAGTAGCCCCATGCGAAATTTGCTGTTTGTTGCGTGTCGGGAAATACGGTTAACATGTTGAACAGACACACATATTGACAACTTTGGCAATTCGCAGTAAAACCCGGCGTTGCACGGGTCCTCACGTGTTGTCTGAGTTGGAGGCTTTGTATTTTGTGGTTTGCATGTGCACGCGTTGCGCTTGTGGCGGGTACATAAGTGGGGACAGAGAAAGATGTTAAAGTGTATCGAATAATTTATTACGGAGTGTTAGAAAAGGTAAGTAAAGAGTGTGTTTAAGTGAAGTGTTTAAAGATAATTGATTACGGAAGTTTAGAAACTAATCAATGAGAACTTGTGGGTACACAATGTTTTTCGTGATACCGCCAGGTGCGTAGACAAATAAGTTTTTGGCGGATCCGACGCGAGAGCAGGCCACGTATAGTTGGCCGTGGGCAAAGCAGATTGATCCCAGCAATTAGGAATGTTTGACCTTGAGATTTGTTAATGGTCATTGCATAAGCCAAACGAATGGGGAATTGCGTTCGCTTGAAGGGAAATGGGACATCTTCGGCAATAATGGGAATCCGTGGCAATAGCACTTCAACCCCTTTGTGACTGCCAGTCAACACAACTGCTTCAATTAAGTTTGGAAACAAAGACTTGACACAAAGTCTTGTACCATTGCAGAGTTTTGGAGCATTGAGATTTCGCAACAAAAGTATAGGTGCGCCAACCTTCAGCGTGAGTTTGTGTTGAGGCATGCCTGGCAATTCTTGAGAGTCAAGAAATTCAGTGGGAAAGCGTACTGCATCGTCATTTTCAAGTGTCTTGTTGAACGACTTGTACGTCACAGCAGGCTGTGGCAGCAACCCCAAAATATGAGCATTGATTGCATTGACATCATCGTTCCGGGGTGCCAGTATAGCTCGTGCACATAGCCAAGTGCACAAATCATCTCCCATAGGTTTGGTGGCGATATCAGGATAGACTTTGTCTTTTAAGTCGCTAGGAGACGACAACATATGACAAAAGTCGATAGGGAGTGTAATGTCATCGTTATGGATTGGCTGCATAGTCCCATTTCCAATGTGGAGTAATGTGTCGGCGAAACGTTGAGCCGACAAATCCCCACTGGTCAATAGGCGCATGTTAGTAGTCAACTTTAGCTTATCGACCTGGGTCCAAAGGCGGCTTTTCTTCAAGCACGCATGGACCTCATCCGCCATGGTTCCCCGGGTAATGATAGGCAGTGTCTGACGAAAGTCCCCTGATAAAATGACACAGACTCCTCCCATGACTTGACGGGGTTCGCGGATATTGCGTAAAGTGTCATCGAGGAGTTCTACAGCTCTTTTGTGTGCCATGGTACATTCATCCCAAACAATGACTTTGCAAGCACGTAACAATTTGGCAGTACCACTTTGGTTGGAGATATTGCAAGTGGCATCTTCACGTGTCAAATTCAGTGGTAGCTTGAATGTGGAATGAGCTGTGCGTCCCCCATCTATAAGAGTAGCAGCAATGCCAGAAGAAGCTGTTGCTAACGCAATATCTCCTTTGCACCGGACAGAGGCTAATATGGTGTTGATGAGGAACGTCTTCCCAGTGCCAGCAGGTGCGTCGAGGAAGGTGACAGAACCTTGTCCGGAGTAGATCTTCTCTATCAATGATACATATGCCGTATGTTGCGCAGGCACATTCTGCAATAGAGGCAGATTGTGGTCCACTAAACGTGAGAGAGCAATAGTATCGTAGTTCTGCTCCCGAACAATTTCAGCACAAAGGGGCACTGGAAGGTCTCGTCGAGGTGTATCCAGACCAAAGTGTTCCAACGGGCGGCCCGCCATAGACAAAGTGATGTTCTCTATCAAGATCAAAGCCTCATTAGTCATAGCATCGGACAATTCAAGTCCTTGGTCGTTGGACTCATTTTGATAGCGAAATAGAATGTCTTCAGCCATGTGATCTTTGTAAGCATCCCACAGGTCTCTCGCATTAGCTGGAGTATACGTAGTCAAAATAATAGCGAATAGATCGCGGATTTTTGACGGTCCTCGACAGTCTACTGCTTCTTGCATGGCCTGGTGCAAATGATGTTCGCTTTCCAGAAGGTGCAAACCTTGGCACGCTTGTTTAAACGTATCACAAAGTTGTCCATCGACCGTTTTAATGGAGTCAAAGGATGTTGGGCCTCTGACGTTAATCAAAAGCAAACGGAGATAATAGCATTCCGTTTGGGACATATGAACGGTATAGAGGCGACCCAATGCGTGGTCCTTGCAAACGCCAGGCCAGCCTTCCACTGGTAGGCCCTTGAGACGACGGTTCCAAGTGTAGTTCTTCCAAGTGTAATACGACGGAATGTCAGAGTACAGTAGCGTACGCGCAAACTCATCGCTTTCGCAAAGTTGAAGAATGCAGTCAACGTAGTATTGCGACGCACTTGAAGGACTTTGTCGACGTTGCCGGCTGTAAAATACACGCGTTCACCGTTTTCTAGATGCACATCAAGATGGACAACGGCAGGAAACCGATCATGGATGGAAAAGCTGAAGATTCTCCATATAGCCTCGTTGCTGCTTATGTAGCGGCCCTGTTGAAACTGTCGAACCTCGTCCAAATTTTCAGTGCCTCCAGTGACCTCAAACACAGCTTGGTCGCTGCCTTTGTAGACATACTTGCAAATGTATTTGATAGCCTTCACAGACTGACAAAATTCGACATTGATGTGCGCATTGAACATTTTGCACAAAATCGGCGAATATGGCACAACATATCGGTTGTCGTACGTAAATTCTTTCCCACGGATAGTCTTTTTGAATGTATGACCACCATGGTTGGAATCTCGTCTTCTGTATAAAGGATACCCTTCTTTGTCAGTTTGTGTTTCGACAATGAATTGCCTGGGGTAGCGCTTGGAACAAACGCCATTTAGCATGCACGGTGAGGAAGGATTGTCCCTTCCGCATGGACCATGAAGCAAGTTTGTAGTGACAGTTGTGTACAAAGCAGGGTCGATGTTGGAATCTGGGATCTCAGCAGTGATAATGAGATCCACTTGATTGGGGCGTATTTTTGTAGCCAACCAAACCAAGATGTGCGCATGGGGTAACCCACGTTTTTGCCATTCCACCGAATACATGTGGCAAATGGTGTCACCAAATATTTTTCCCTTCCAGATGACTTCCATCATTTTTTTAAGCTTGAGACGAAAGACCCGAGCGATCACATCGTGACGATGTGTAGGTTTTTGGTTTTGGAATAGATGACGTTGTATTTCCTCCCACTTGGGGTTGCATGTGAACGTAACAAAAAGATCAGGTCGGCCGTACTTGCGCACATACGCCATGGCATCTTGAGCGTATTTGTGCATGTGTCTTGGGCTACCAGTGAACGTAGCAGGCAAGACGACACGTCTCCCAATTTGAGTAGGATCCGCGTCTGCCTGATTCATCGCGTCACACAAATGGAAGTAAGATTCACTGCGCAATTTTGTTTGGTTGTAACGGATAAAGTCCAATCGTTCAGATTCAATTTTAGCGTACATGTCGACCACGAATTGATGGAACAATTCACGATAGTACAGCAATAGGTTCTTAGTACCGTCGCGAATCATGAGCATGTAGCAGTAGAATTGCATACAGGACACCTTTTTAGCGCTTTGCCCTCCGTTTTGATATATATCAAAGTGATAACCATCATGCCCGTTCCAAAAAATCAAGGGGTACTGCAGTGGATCATACGTTGGATTAAATTCGGAAATCCGCACCAGAACACCGCTTGATTTCTCAAGCACAATGTCCCTTTTCTTTCCGTTTTCTCCACAGATGATGACTGCGACGTCGGGTGCTGTTGGTGCGTTGTAGCGCCCACGATGTTCATCCCCAGGTGTTTTGTCCCCACGAATGATCAAGCGCTGGCCTGGTGTAGTCAAATTCCCAAGATGGTTTTTGAACTGCCGCACCAACTCGTTGTGGTCATTAAGCATGTCTTGAAGCATCACAACCACCTCACGGTCCTTGGACCGATCTCGTTCGTTCTGAACTGTGAAGCTCAATCGAGCATTGGTGGCGTGTCGATACCATCGCAGAAATAAATCTGCAAGAACTGAGGATTATTATCAGCGAATGGCAACAATGACCCTATTCTATGGTACACTTGACCCTTGACGCGAAACGTTGGCATAAAGCCCCCCTGATCCTTAACGTCTGCACCAAAGCTGGTCATCTGAAATGCAGAGTTAAAGCGCCGGATATTGTTTTGGAAATGCCGATCCAAGTCTCCATTCCCGTACAACAGTTGATTCAACGGCGAAGGGGGTTGTGGCAAAGCAGGCAATACGACCTTGCCACTTGCACAACATAGACCCTTGGGTTCTCCTGCAAACGTTAAAGCAGTGCATTGGACACACCGCTTGTCCATGAGACCAAGTTGGAGAACGCGCATATCGGCATATGGGTCGTGGGGTGAATAGACGAATGCCGCGCCAATTAGGTCTCGATAGTTTGTCGAGACCCGGACAGCTCTGCGCTGCGCATCGTCAGCGCGTGGTGTTGAGAGTTGGTGTTCATCTTCATTTTGCCGTGCCACGGCAGTTGCCTCGCGATCCACTCGGCGTCGCGCTTGACGCTCTTCGGTGCTTTCGTTGGCACGTGCGGCCGACGTAAGTTCCGGTCGCGGAGGCGTCGCGCCTCGCGTTCTTCGCGGTTTCGTTAGAACGTGCGGCCGACGTAACTTCCCGGTCGTTCTGGCATCGCGCGTCGCGTTCTTCAGCGGTTTCGTTAGCACGTGCGTCCGACGTCGCCTCGCGGTCGCGTGGCGTCGCGCCTCGCGTTGTTCGGGGTTTCGTTGCACGTGCGAAGACATGAGCTCTCGGTTGCGTTGGCGTCGCGCCTCGCGTTCATGGTCGGTTTCCTCGGCACGTGCATCCGACATGAGCTCTCGGTTGCGTTGGCGTCGCGCGTCGCGTTGTTCCTCGGTTTCCGCGGCACGTGCGTCCGACGTAACCTGACGGTTGCGTAGGTGTCGCGCGTCGCGTTCTTCGGGGGTTTCGTTGGCACGTGCGTAAGACATGAGCTCTCGGTTGCGTTGGCGTCTGGCTTCAAGTTTTTTTGCAGTAGCTTGGGTGCGCAAACGCGCCTTGGCAATTGCTTTATTGTGGCGGCTTTGTTGCAACGCTTTAGCCGTTTGCGCCGCATGTGAAGTATGGGAATTGACGCAGGAACTTCTTGACGGTAACACACTTTTATTAAATCCTTCAGGTATCACAATACAACGTGTGGTCTTTCTTCTTCCTCCGACACACTCCACTAATCTCGTGTAAGCTCTAGGCCTCTGGCTACACACCATATACTCGACTCGTGTAAGCCCTATGCCCTGGCTACACTAATACACTCGCCTCTGGGTTACACAGAGTCCCGGTCCCCTTAGGACAGCGGGCTAGTACCGCAGGGCTCTAGGTCTTCATCCCGTCTTCATTCTTCGCTGGTTACACACTCCCTTACGCCTGTGTGCATCCCCTTTTATAGCCCCTGCTCACGAGAGCGGAGCTGATGCGTACTTCAGCATGAGCATCGCTCCTTAATGAACCAATCACGACGCACTCTCTTTACGATCCGGTTTCCCCAGCGCGTGTTAACACTCCTCCACCAATCCCACCGCGCTGCCACCCGGTCACTCCCTCTCAGCATGTCACCGGTCACAGCCAATCAGTACCCGTAACCACGACCCGCGCTGACCCTGATCCTCCACCGTCAGCGCGCGTCACCACCTACACAGCCAATCATCACACACTGTGCATACGATCCTTAATCCCAGCGCGTATCACCTCTACATCACCCCTCCCACATAGCTTGCAGCCGGCCCGCTGTTAACCTACAACACAACATAACGCAACGCAGTAATAAAGAACTCCACATCCCAGTGTGCCCCGTAACACAACAACAACAACATAACACAACCTTAAATACGAAGCAATATACAGCCCGACGAACAACACAATAAAAGCGAACACCGTAAAACGAACGCGCCAAGTGTCGCCGTGACCACGCAGTGCCGAGGCGCTCCGGCTGCCTCGACTCCGCACGTGGTAGATTACACAAAGTAGCGCGACCTAGCGCGAGTCCGTCTGGCCGGTCCGTCGTATGGAACGGGACGTTGGCGACCGTCCGGTGTCTCCGCAGCTCTAGACGGCACGGATCGGGCCTGGAAGGACCGGCCCCGCCGTGGAGATCCGGCCGCCGGTGTCGGCAGCAGTCAGTTCCGAGACACCTGGAGCGGGTCAGGCGGAGACATGTGAGGAGCAGGCAAGGACAATTCCCCTCAGGGTCGTCGGGTCACGTCACATGCTCGGCCCTCACGACACAAGGGAGGCCATACGGAGGCGAGAACGGTTTCAGTCGGAGGGTGGACGTACCAACGCGTTTCCCCCATTTTATCTGAACGCACTGGGGCGCGCAACCCGCACGACCTCCACGGGTCCCCGCCACGGCTTCAACAATTTAGGTGACGTGGCCAAAGGTGCCTGAGGGCAATGCAGCCAGGCCTTGTCACCTGGTTCCCAATTGTGCACAGATACCTTCCGTGCCCGCAACCGCTCGTTCGCAATTTGGCGAGCCCGCGAATTAAGCCGTGCGGCCTCCCTTGCCTCTGTCAGTTTATGAATATTAAATTTAATATGCTCTGCCAATTTAGAATTAGTTCGTGGTGCGGGCAGACCCAGCTGCGTTTCCATGGGCGGGTCGGCTTCCCGGCCGTACATTAGAAAAAACGGGGAAAACCCCGTAGCTGCATGGGGGCCATTCTATACGCGGCAAGGACCCCAGGGACCTGCAGGTCCCAATCAACATGCGACTCACACACCTGCTGGCACAGCATAGAGGTCAATGTCCTGTTAAGCCTCTCCACCATCCCGTCTGTCTGCGGTGGTACGGGGAGGTACGCACCTTTTGTACCAACAGGTCGCACACCTCCTGCAGTAATTTACTCGNAAAATTTTCCCTTGGTCAGTCAGCAAGCGTTCGGAGCCCCCTTGTCCAGGACGTAGCCCTCGACAAAGCGTCCGTCACAGCCGCCGCCGACTGGTTGGCGAGTGGCCACGCCATAGGCCACCGGGTAAAATATTCGACCCCACCAACAGGTACTTATTACCCTAGGCGTGACCGGAAAGGGCCCAGAATATCGAGTGCAACGAGCTCGTTAATGCGCGAGACCTGAATAGATTGCAGCGGTGGATTAGCTGCCACGGGCGGTGGTTTCCGTCTGGCGCACTCAACACAACCCTTCAGAATATTCACCACGTCACCCCCATTCCCCGGCCAATAATAGTCACGCTGAAGCAGGGCAAGCGTTTGTTAACTCCCAAATGCAAGAGGCGTTCGTGTGCGGCCAAGACAACCTTCCCCTTACAGCAGAAGGCACCACAATCGAATGCCGCCGGACAAACTGTCCCATCTCATCAACAGGCCCTGCTTAAGCTCGTAGGAGCCAGTTCGGTCGTGGCTACCTTCGGAACCCTCCGTCTTTCGGCGCAATGCCAGCAGGGAGCTGTCCGCCATTTGGAGACGGCCCCACTCAATCAACGACAGTGAGAGCAGCGAGTCCTGACCCCCTGGGTAGCGGACCATCCCCCAATTGGTGTGCTCGCGGTCGCAACCAACGCCTCCCTACCTTCCGTAACCGGAGTTTACAGCGCGCCGATCCCGATAAGCACGCACATTTGTGACAAGGCAACAACCGCGACAGGCATCGGCATTCGTGTGTCGCAACCCTTACGGTACGTAGTCGTGAACTGATAGTCCTGGAGACTTCCAACCACCGCGACAATTGGCCGAGGGCTGGGCAACCCGTAATGAATACTGGAGCGCCGCATGGTCCGTCCGGACCGTGAAATGACGACCATAGAGATATGGCCTGAATTGTTGTACNAAAAAAACAATGGCAAGTAGTTCACGACGGGTGACGCAGTAGCGCTGCTCTGCGGCGACAACACCCTGCTACCATAGGCGACCACCCGTTCGACCCTCCAATGACTTGGGACAGCACCCCCCAATGCCCGTGTTGCTAGCATCCGTGTCCAGCAAGAAGGGACTCTCAAAGTCCGGATAGCGCAAGGGTGGGGCCCTTACCAAGGCGTCCCGGAGGGAGCAGAATGCAGCCTCCTCCTCCGGTCCCACCGGAACTTCACTCCTTTGCCGTTAACGCGTGCAAGGCTTTGCAATGGTGGCGAAGTGCTCAACGAATTGGCGATAATACGAAGCAAACCGATGAAACTGCGCACGTCTGACACTGACGTGGGCGTCGGCCACGAACTGACACAGTCCGTCTTCGCAGGATCGGTAGAAATCCCGAAGAGTCGACAATGTGACCCAAGTACCTCACGATTTACGAAAAGATGGCATTTGGCCGGTTTAAACTTTAATTTAGCCGATCGCATTCGCAAGAACACCCTCTCAATCGCTGGAGGTGTTCTTCGAACGTTTTACCGAAAACAATGACATCGTCAAGGTAAATGAGGCACGTTTCCACTGCAAGCCCGACAAAACCAATTCCATAAGACGCTGAAACGTCGCAGGAGAGGAGTGAAGTCCATGGGTAACCGGTTAAACTGAAACAGGCCCCTGGAGTCCGGAATGCAGTCTTAGGCTTAGACTCCTCGTCGAGTGGCAACTGCCAAAATCCGGACAATAAATCAAGAGTCGAAAAGTATCGCGCACCGGACAATGCGTCGAGAGACTCGTCCATCCTGGGAGCGGATACGCGTCGGCCACCGAAATCTTATTCAGGCGGCGGAAATCGACGCAAATCGCAGGGACCCGTCCTGCTTTTTAACGAGCACAATAGGTGCTCCCAAGGACTGGAAGAAGGCGAAATAATGTCGGCTTCCAGCATATCGTTAACTGCCGACTGAACATGTTCCTTCTCAGCAGGACTCAGTCGGAAGGGATTTTGCCTGACCGGTGCCGCATCGCCCGTTTCAATGTGGTGGCGTAGCAGGTCCGTGCATCCGATATCATACTTATGTTTACTGAAGACATCCGAAAATTCAATCAGCAACCCGCGCAACGCGCCCAACTGTACCGCTGACAAATCGTCAGAGTCCGCGCACAGCATATCAATCCAATCTAGGTCCTCCTTTGATGGTACGCTATTCGTGGGGCTCGATCAACCTGCGCAACCAGCCTCTCCTCCGCAGGGACCCGTGCCGCGTGAGCCAGCACGGTGCCCTGCTGAATGACGGCCGCCGCGCCCAGCGTTTAAAACCATGACAAACGGATCCCTGTCTGCCCCAACCAAAGTGTGAGCCACCGATAAATCGAGACCTCCAACAGCCCTATTAGAAGGACCCNAAAGCATGGCCTGTTCCGAGGCCTCCTTCCCCATGGCTTCCGTAACCGGAGGGGAATCAACATTTGTGAACCCGGGGCACGTGCACGGTCTGTGTTGCTAACGCCTGAATGGTAGCGCACGCCGTCCGAATTACATTAGGGCTCGTCAAAAATGAAATACGGCGACCCGATGGTAGTTCAATGCAACGCTGATCAATGAGAATTTTGATGGCATTTTCGCCAAAAAATCAGTGCCCAATAGGCAAGGAACGCCAGGAAGATGAAACGAAACGGGTCCGACAATTTGATATCACCAATGCAAATGGACGCCCTAATCTGACGATAATGCCCAACGATNCCCCGTTAGCGGCGTAAAATGGCACATCGACCGGAAGAAGCGGACGACATTGTACCGGGAGAATATTATAAATGAGATCCGAAATAATAGTCGCCGATGCCCCGTGTCCACTAACACCTGACCTCGACCCATCAATCGATCCGGTAACGACGGATGAACCCGCTGAGGCAGCCACAATTCTGTGCCCAATTCCGACCATTTAATGTCTNCCCGGTCCGGCCGAACCCCCTCTCCGAACCGAATCTCCGAACTCTACTCGGCTCTCCCTCGTCGCAACGCGACGACCCATACGTGTCGAGTATGCGGGCCAAGCATGTGAGGTGCCGCGACTTGCCGGGTTTGCAGTGATGACTTGGGCCTTGGTCGTCGTCCAGCCGAGGTCCATGGCGCGCTGGCGTGGGCACGGCAACCGGAGGCCACGTGGCCACGAAGGCCGCAGTTATAGCAGGTGATGACAGTAGTCGGAGATCTCGGTTGCTCCAGCTTGCGGGCCGCTCGCAGAGGCGAACGACCCCCGACCTCCAGTCCCCGCTCGTCCCGCGATGAACGCGTCCTCTCGTGGGCTGACGACTTGGGCACGGTGTCAACCGGACCCGGAGTTGAGGCCACGGCAGCGTTGCAGACTACCCCTGCTTTCGTTGAAGGACCTCGTGCGCTTGCATGCTCGTGGCGACCCGTAATGAAGAAATATCGGTGTCGTCGGCCGTGTTGATGGGGACCCCAGGTCCTGCGCCAACTTGAGCAGCTGCTCCAAAACCATCGCATCTTGGCCCTCCTCGTCCATACGAGGGAACGCGGCGTCAGCGAGAGCGAGCAACGCCGTGCGGTAGGCGAGCACGGTCTCCGTGTCCGCCTTCCGTCTTGCGTAGAAATGATGGCGGCACGCCGAGGGAGGACCGTAGACTCTTGCCATGAGAGCCAGCGCATCCTTGAGCGTGGAGCGGTCCGACCTGCGTGCGGACGTGAAGGCCGCGAGCGCGTTGTCGTCCAGCATGGCAGGCAGTGCCCGCAGTGCCGTAGCGTCGGACCAGGCGGACATCTCTTGATGCGCCAAAAATCTGCGCTGAAATAGGCTCCAATCCCCGCCTTCCGCCTTGAATGCTGACAACGTGGAAGGCGCTGCTGAAAGATAAAGTCGTCCTCCTCCTCGTGCTTCCTCTCTGCACCCCGTCGGTGTGTAAGATGGCGGCCCAGTGGCGGGTGTGTGATGGCGGTCCGCCGCGCGCGTTGGTGACGTCAGCGGCCGCGCATGGAGAACCGCTGCCACGTGGTGATGGCCGTTCCCGCCAAAAGTTGGAGCGGATGAAATGGCGGGAATCGCCAAATCGTTTTGGCGGGAATCTGCAGGGCGACCCTGTAGCACGTCGGCCGCCATCCCGCTCCTCCCGACGAGCTGATCTCCGCCAAGATGGACGCGGCGGCGAGCAGCAGGTCCGCCAGACGGGAGTGTGCCTCGCGAAGCACGGTGTCAGTCCCCCGTCTCTCGTCCGCGCCGTCGGTGGATCCTGCCCCGTGGCAGCTCCTCTTCCTCACCCCTGATGCCGCTGGCCCGCGTCGTCGAGGTTGTCCTCGTGGTCAATCCCGTGGGTCGACGGTTCCTCCTTGTATCCATGCTTGGAGGACCGTTTCACTTCTGACGCCAGTTGAAGTATGGGAATTGACGGCAGGAACTTCTTGACGGGTAACACACTTTTATTAAATCCTTCAGGTATCACAATACAACGTGTGGTCTTTCTTCTTCCTCGACACACTCCACTAATCTCGTGTAAGCTCTAGGCCTCTGGCTACACACCATATACTCGACTCGTGTAAGCCCTATGCCCTGGCTACACTAATACACTCGCCTCTGGGTTACACAGAGTCCCGGTCCCTTAGGACAGCGGGCTAGGTACCGCAGGGCTCTAGTCTTCATCCCCGTCTTCATTCTTCGCTGGTTACACACTCCCTTACGCCTGTGTGCATCCCCTTTTATAGCCCTGCTCACGAGAGGCGGAGCTGATGCGTACTTCAGCATGAGCATCGCTCCTTAATGAACCAATCACGACGCACTCTCTTTACGATCCGGTTTCCCCAGCGCGTGTTAACACTCCTCCACCAATCCCACCGCGCTGCCACCCGGTCACTCCTCTCAGCATGTCACCGGTCCACAGCCAATCAGTACCCGTAACCCACGACCCGCGCTGACCCTGATCCTCCACCGTCAGCGCGCGTCACCACCTACACAGCCAATCATCACACACTGTGCATACGATCCTTAATCCAGCGCGTATCACCTCTACACATGTATAAGCTGCCCATTGATTTTCTTTTTTGTTGTTCGGTCATAACGCGCTTTGGTGCAGGTATGGAGGGTGCTTCGTCGGTGGTTGTACGGGCTTTTTTGTTGGCTTGTTTAGTTGTCGTGGTTTGCGCTTTACGCTTTCCCTTGCTTGATGTAGACATGGATACTTGTTTCTATGGAAGAGAAAAAAGAACTTCGAATTAAGTGCAGCAAGTTGACACGTGCGTGGGAAAAGACCACCAATAGCGCTGAACGCAAAAGCGTCAACACTAAATGTCGGTTGACAGTGGGGTTGATTATCCCTACGAATGGGGAAACCCAACTGTAGTTTAGAGTAGTGTTGTAGTTCGCTAGCAATGAGGCAACACGACTGTGGTGCTCTCAAGTCGTGTTGGAGATCCCTTCCAATGGGGCCCTTCCGATGGGGCAACACGACTATGGCGCTGTGAAAATAGTGTTGCGTGCCCCGATTTATGGGTTCCAAACGAAACGTTGACCTGACGCCTTTCGGTATGACCAGTCTGTTTCCACCTTGCGGTGTTAACACGTCTCTGCCATTGGCCATACAATTCAAGTGTAGGCGGTTGGCTCGGATCATTAGCTTTAGGTGAAGTCCGGTTCGCTACAGGAAACTCTAGAGTGAGGCAACACAAAAATCGCGGACGCTGGAAAATGAGTGTGTACCGGCTTGGGGATCCTCGAGATATCGGATACGTACGGAAGGTAAATGTGGGCAAAGCCATTGTACAGAAAACGCACGGTTGGCCGCACCCCCCTCGGGAGAAGTGGATATGTGGCAGGACATGAGGCAGTGAAGAATTTAGGTGAGCGTTTAGTGTATTTGTAAAGCATTTTTAAGGGGAAAAAAAATGTTGCCGTCACTACCAGCGTGCAACTTGGCATGAGCCGTCTCCCCCACGAAAGGTGCGTGATTTGGGATGATCATGCACATGAATAAAGAATAAGTATAATGCGTGATAGTAAATTGTTTAACAGTAAATTATGAATATGCGTGGCAGCAAACTTAATAGAAAAGATTTAAAATATATTCTCCTATGAAAGACGCGGGGATCGATGGCGCAATAGTTTGTATGGGAAGCGCGGAGCGGCGCGGGGAAATTAATAAATACAAAGTTAACAAAAGACGAAAAAAAACGACATTAAAGGTGACGGATAAAAAAATACTGACATGCCTATTGCCATCGCGGGGCACGGTACGTGGCTCCGGGCAAATCGCTCGCAAGCGAGCGTACACAGACGGACAGACAATTGTAGAGTAGGACGTTTGGCTGGTAATTGAATCGAGCATAAGCGAAACGTCCTACTCTGAAATGGTATTTTTTGTGGTTTGACGCTTGAACACACCGGTGGGCTAAACCAGTGAACTATTAGTGTTTTATGAAGGGGACACTTTTGTAGTGATTGGCCGTGTGGGGTGGTGGAGGGTTACAACACATTAATAAAGAAGGCGATGTAAAGGCAATAAGGTTGTTTTGAATAATGGTTGGCAAAGTGTACGTGTTACATAATGAGTGACTTTACTTATTAAGCAGGCTACAGTCTACATTATAGACTGGCAGTACAAGCAGCGAGTTTAATAAGCAGCTGCAGTGTACATTATAGAGTGGCAGTACGCTCACCCAGCTGAATGACAATTAGTACAGTGAAGATGGAAAGAATCGATTTTTGGCGCGTGTGGTTGAAACATAATGATACAGTTGTTTTTTAATCAGAAATGTTAATTGTAGTGTTTGAACGCTTGAACACAGCGGTGGCGTAAAGCAGTGAACTATGATTGTTTTATCAACGGGACACTTTTGTACTGATTGTCCGTGTGGGGTGGTGGAGTGTTACAACACATTAATAAATAAGGCGATCTAAAGGCAATAACGGTGTTTATGAATAATGTTAGCAAAAGCCTACGTGTTACCAATTGACTAACTTTATTTAAGAACCAGGCTACAGTCCACATTATAGACTGGCAGTACACCTACTGTGCTTCATAAGCAGTGCACTGACCGAATGTAATAAGCAGGCTACAGTGTACGTAATATACTGGCAGTCCGCTCAGCCAGCTGAATGAGTATTTGCACAGTGAATTTAGAAAGAATATATTTTTTGGTAGTCGGGTTAAAAAGTAATTAGACAGTTGTTTTGTCATTGCTATGTAATGTAGAAAAGATTTCTTAAGAGTAAAAATGTATTTTCCCCCGGGCAACGCTGTGTATAGCGACTTAATACGACAAAGTCGTCGCTTGACGACTACCCGGCTTCGCCCGGGACTTGTATCCACCACGGCCGGCCGCCTTTGTCTCCCAGTGGCGATGTTAATACGCTACAGCAGTTACTCGTTTGAGGCAGAGTCGACCTAGGGGAGGTTCAAATAATCGTCACCGGTGGTGGCCGTGAGCGGGAATGGAACTGGGTTCGCCGGGTAGGTAGCGCAGCGTAGCGTTAAGCACTACACCCACCGCTCCTCACACACCACACACGCACAGACACACACACAGACACACGCAGACAGAGACAAACACACACACAGACAGCACGCTAACCACTACACTACCGCTCCCCACACACTACACACGCACACACACAGACACACACACAGACACAGACACACACACACAGACACAGGCAGCACGCTAAGCACTACACTACCGTTCCCCCTACACAACACACGCACACACACAGACACACACACAGACACACACACACAGACACACAGACACACAGACAGCACGCTAACCACTACACTACCGCTCCCCACACACCACACACGCACACACGCACACACGCACACACAGACACACACACAGACACAGACAGCACGCTAACCACTACACTACCGTTCCCCCTACACAACACACGCGCGCGCGTCCATAGGTACACATACACGCGCTTGCTGCAGACACACACGACTGAGGGTGCGTACGGCAGTAAACGACTGAAATAATAAAGCGGAAATGCTGCGCGAGGAACGCCTTAGACCTGCAACACATTTGTGTAATGCGAGCGTAAACACACAAACACATACAAAGACATACACACACATACATACACACACATACAAACAAACACATACACACACATACATACACAGAGACATACACATACACACAAACACACATACACACAAACACATACACAATACACACACACATACATGCAGACACACAGACAGACACATAACACACATACATACACACATACATACACAGAAACACATACACACACATACATACAAACACACATACATACACACAAACACATACACACACGTACATACACACATACATACAGACACGCAGACATACACATAAACACAAAAAAAACCGACATACATACACACACACATACAAACACACAAACACATACACACACATACATTCACACATACATAGAGACACACAGAGATACACATAAACACATACACACATAGACATGACCCGGCTTCGCCCGGGACTTGGATCCACCACGCCCGGCCGCCTTTGTCTCCCCAGTGCCGATGTGAAAACGGCACACCAGTTACTCGTTTTGAGGCTGAGTCCCTCCCTCGCCACTCTCCCTCCCTCGCCACTCTCCTTCCCTCACGACTCTGTAGAGGACGTGAAACTTTTATGAATTTACCTTAGATTCGCGTGGTGGGTGTCGAGGCCTAGCACCGTGCAGAGCCTCCTGCCTCGCCTGATTTTCCCACTGGCTGACGCTGGGTACGGGTGCCGGTCCCCCCCCCCCCCTAGCGCTCGAACAATACTGAGTAATGGCTATTATTTAATTAAATACGGAGCTTATGAAAGTGGCGAAGGCGTGGCTAGCCGTTGGCAGGGGCAACCGCCGTCCAATGAAACTGCAGCCCTTGGCGAAGGCGTGGCTAGCCGTTGCCAGGTCCAATGAAAGCGGCGAAGGCGTGGCTAGCCGTTGCCAGGGGCAACCGCCGTCCAATGAAAGTGCGTATGGGCCAAAGTCCACACACACAGACAGACAGACATGAACGATTTTATATATATAGATTACTTCCCTTCTGTGACTTTACCGAAAGATGAATCCCTGCAGTCACGAAAGCTTTAAATGGAATTTTTTCCTGCGGATGTTAACTACCTCGCCTGCTATGAATGAGGGAGGGTTCGATCCTGACCCTGACGCCTGCTGCTGCTGTATATTTGGAATTTGCGTGTCTCCGTCACGGTGGTCGCGTGGATTTTTCTCCGGGTCCTCCGGTTTATCCCTCCACATTTAGAATCGGCGTGCGTTCAAGAACACTTGGCCGCTATACATTTCAAGCCACTTCGCTGAACTATCATCCGTGACCAGGTCACTTCTGAAAAAAAGCTATACAGCTCAGTGGGCTAAACTCCAAACATACAGGCGTCAGGGCCGGCATGGAAACCACGTTTCACCAGCAGGATGCCCAATGGTTCGGCGTGCTGCAAGCCATCCTCACCTGGATGACGTAGAAGAGGACAGGGTCAGGGCCGAGCAAGTCCCATGTCAGCGTCACGCTGGTCGACGTCGTCTCCGTCACCGACAAACCCAGGGTCGTCGGCAGGCCTGGGGGAGGTGGGCAGGGTAGAGGGGGGCGGTGGGGGGTGATGGAGCGGTGGTGAATCGGATAAGGGGGAGGCAATTGGCTACGATTGGCCAGTTGGAGATAGGGTCAGAATGCAGAGTTGGGACATGGATGAGGAGGGAATTAATTTCCGTTGTGTGCAATGTTTGTTGTGATTAATCATACAAACATAAGATCCAGGTCCGATTCAACACAGTACAGACATTCTAGATTTAAAACTTTCGTGACTGCAAGGATTCATACTCTTAGTTCTATCGGTAAAGTCACCATGTAGGTGAAAAAAGAAATTAAAATTAATAAAAATAAAGCAATAAAAATCACGACGTTTCGGAGGCAACACAAGTCTCCGTCTTCAGGTGAAACTGTCACAGGAAAATATCTGTATCAAGTGATGAAAAATATCTGTATCAAGTGATGAAAAATATCTGTATCAAGTATCACTTGATACAGATATTTTGCTGTGACGGTTCTACCTGAAGACGGAAGCTTGTGTTGCCTCCGAAACGTCGTGATTTTTATTCTTTTATTTTTATTAATTTTCATTTAATTTTTTACCTACATGGTGACTTTACCGAAAAAACTAAGAGTACAGTACATACAATTCGTGATCTGATCCCATCCGTGAAGGATGTGATCCCTGACACGCAATACCCCGGCGTCTACAAACCAAGCTGTGTCTGCAGCAGTAGTTACAGTGGGGAAACTAAGCGACATTTCTCAGACCGTGTTCACGAACACAAGGCGGATCTGAAACACGGTAAGACCAACACCTCAGCCGTGGCCGATCATCGTTTTAACGCTGTGGTGGGCTCACACGTGACATTGATTTCTCCAAGACGAAGGTACTCTGCAAACCCACTGGCTATCAGCAAACATTTGTTCATGAAGCCATCCAGATATAGAAACAGACACAATTTGAACCGAGAAGATGGGGGTACAAACTGAGCAATCATTGTAATGACGTTATTAACCGGGTAAAGTCATCACTGGCTGCGATGCTTCCATTCCGACTCTCTGAGTTACATTACCTTGTTAAATGTCTTCACATTAACCGGCTAAATGTCTCACTAACACAGCTACTGCTCATAATCAACGTTTTTGGGGGTTAGATCGCGTTATTTATAAATGTGTCGTAACCCTCCACCACCCGACACGGCCAATCAGTAAAAAAGTGTCACGTTGACAAAAGACAATTAGTTCACTGCTTTAGCCCACCGGTGTGTTGAAGCGTGAAACCACAACAATTTACAATTTGAGTACGACGTTTCGCTGGCAATTGCATCCAGCATCATCGGGCAATTCGCCAGAATGGTGAGGCTCTGCTCTGTCTCCCGTTCTTATATAGAGCAGCAGCAGCAGGGTGACGTCATCATTAACTCATTAACTCATCAGGTGCCAAGATTCAAGGGGGGTTATTGTAATTATATACTAGATTAGTAATCAGGCTATTGTTACGATGCGAGTTGTAGATTAGTAATCATTTGGAATGTGTTTTATTGTGATTATACTACATTAGTAATCAGTGTTTGTTTCTGATTGGCCGTGTCGGGTGGTGGAGGGTTACGACACATTTATAAATAACGCGATCTAAACCCAACAACGTTGATTATGAATATTGGTCGCGAAAGCCTGCTACGTGTTAAACAGCTACTGCTCCCTTCTCCTTGATGTTCAAGCGGCTGAATGTCTCTCATTAACACAGCCGCGGCAGCGGGAGCAGTATGTTTTTTATCAATCTGTCCGCCGCTCGCTCCGCTCCACGCGAGCACACACAGTGCTCGTGATGAATCACGATTATTCTTTGTTCTTTCGGTAAAGTCACGTATAAAGAAAAAATAATAAATTAAATAATAGCATACGACGTTTCGATTGCAACACAAGCAATCGTCATCAGGTATAGTGAAATAGCGACAAAATCTAACCAGAAAACTATAGACAGACATATAAGCAGACAGATATCACCAAGATACACAGAGTGGGCAACACAGGTACAGAGAGGGTGATCGTCTCTGTGGGGTGGCCTTAAATAGATAGGGGGGGGCGGAGGCAGAGAGAGGGAGGGGGTTAGAGTCAAAATGTACATGTCAATGAGTACGAAGAGACGCGTAGTAAAGTACGCAGGCTTAGAGGGAGAAAGAACACACTAAATTAAACAACCTAGCAAAGTATCGAGATGTTATGTAAAACGACACAGAGTTAAGAATGAATCACGATCTCCGTTGCGTCTCGTGTGATGGTGGTTAAGGCGGTGGGGCTCTCCGACTCTCGTGTGTGGTTCGTGCGACACCAGGCCATGTCGCATCCAGTCACGCTCCAATACACGCTCCGTTGGATAGATGTTGGAGAGGTGTTTTTTTTTTAAGACGCAGGCACAAAATGTTTAAAATACGGTCGGTCACATCGTTAGGGTAAACATCCTAGAACATATCTTCTTGGTTCTTTCGGTAAAGTCACGTAGAATGGAAATAATAAAATTAAAATAAAACATAATAAAATACAATTCTCACGACGTTTCGGCCACAACGCAAGCAGCCGTCCTCAGGTGGAGAATAGGTCTGTCGGGAGACAGAGTCTGAATGACCTGTTCTCCACCTGAGGACGGCTGCTTGCATTGTGGCCGAAACGTCGTGAAAAATATGTAAATATTTAATTATTTTTTATTGTTTTATTATTTCCATTCTACGTGCCTTTACCGAAAGAACCAAGAAAATTAATCCCTGCAGTCACGAAAGCTTTACATCGAAAAAAAAGATGTAGATGATGATGTTGATGATGATGTTGATTATTAATGTTAATGATGATGATGTTAATGATGATGATGATGTGAATGACTCTGTCTTCTCGACAGACCTGTTCTCCACCTGAGGACGGCTGCTTGCGTTGTGGCCGAAACGTCGTGAGAATTATTTTATTATGTTTTATTTTTATTATTTTATTACTTCCATTCTACGTGACTTTACCGAAAGAACCAAGAAGATGTCTAATAGTGTCTTGTATTACATTGCTCTGTTTATACTTTTTTTTTACCATTTCTTGTTTCATTGTATGTAATGGCAGAGATTAGGGATTAAAAAGTACAACCACAACCACATTCATATGAACAAAAATCTATGCATTCATTTATATGAAGACAAGTCCACATATTGTGGCCAAGGTTTAGCAAATTGTTGTTTTTATTTTTCTCTCTCACAGCTCCGTCAACGAGCCTTCCTCCCTCCCCTCGCGTGACGCGTCAGACTGCGATGCCCCCCCTCTCGCCCCCCCTCTCCCCTCTCGCCCCCCCTCCCCTCCTCCCACCTCCCCTCCCTCCCACCTCCCTCCCCCCCTCTCGCCCACCCTCCCCCCCTCCCCCCCTCTCGCCCCCTCCCCCCTCTCGCCCCCCTCCCTCCCTCCCACCTCCCCCTCCCTCCCACCTCCCCTCCCTCCCCCCCTCTCGCCCACCCTCCCCCTCCCCCCTCTCTCGCCCACCCTCCCCCTCTCGCCCACCCTCCCTCCCTCCCCCTCTCACCCCCCCTCCCCTCCCTCCCCTCTCACCCCCCCTCTCACCCACCCCCCTCTCTCTCACCCCCCCCTCTCGCCCACCCCCCTCTCGCCCCCCCCTCTCACCCCCCTCTCACCCCCCCGTCTCACCCCTCCCTCCCCCTCTCGCCCACCCTCCCCTCCTCCCACCCTCCCCTCCCTCCCACCTCCCTCTCCCCCTCCCCCTCTCGCCCACCCTCCCCCTCTCTCTCTCACCCCCCCTCTCGCCCCCCTCTCGCCCACCCCCCCCCTCTCGCCCACCCCCCCCCTCTCGCCCACCCCCCCCTCTCGCCCACCCCCCCTCACCCCCCCCGTCTCGCCCACCCCCCTCTCACTCCCCCTCACCCTCCTGCCCCCCCTCTCACCTGTGGCGCGGTGCTGTGGGCGCAGGCGGTGAGAGCGAGAGAACAGGCGACACAGATGCCGGACGGGAACAACAACCCCCGAGGCGCCATCATCATGATCACCATCACCACCACCATCACCACCATCACCACCATCACAGTCTCCTCCTCCTCCTCCTCTGAACGACACGGCGGACGTGGCGATGATGGCGGCTCTCCACACTCCTCCTGCTGCTGCTGCCTCCTGCTGCTGCTGCCTCCTGCTGCTGCTGCCTCCGCTGCTGCTGCTGCCTCCTGCTGCTGCTGCTCCTCCTACTGCTGCCTCCTGCTGCTGCCTCCTCCTCCTGCTGCCTCCTGCTGCTGCCTCCTCCTCCTGCTGCCTCCTGCTCCTCCTGCTGCTGCCGCCTCCTCCTGCTGCCGCCTCCTCCTCCTGCCGCCGCCTCCTCCTGCCGCCGCCTCCTCCTCCTCCTGCTGCCGCCTCCTCCTCCTGCTGCCGCCTCCTCCTCCTGCTGCCGCCTCCTCCTCTGCTGCGCCTCCTCCTGCTGCTGCTGCC